>CAUYUJ010014973.1:185333-267833 GCA_963575745.1 Prorocentrum cordatum
TGGGCGGTATCTCTGCAGAAGCCGATCGAACTCTCACACACACACACACACACACACACACACACACACACACACACACACACACACACGCACACACACGCCGGGGCACACACACCCTTTGCAGGATCCCGAGAGCCCCTGTACGCCGCGCGCTCACTGTCTGGAGGCGGAGCTCGGGGGTCTCTCCACTGCCCAAGGCCTTCAAACTACTTGTTGTTCCCAATCCTGGCGGTCTGCCCCCAGTCAGCTCGAAGAAGAGCCGATTTGGGCCCCCAGGACAATCAAAAACTAATCCACGGTAAAAACTGGAACGGGGAAAGATGTCGGACACAATAGGGTCGCGGATTGACAGAATCACATCGCCAGGTATCTGGGAATTCGCGGGGCGCCTCCAGGGGTGGCCCTTTGAAGCCCTTCAATTACTGCCAGCCGCATCCCCTGAGTCGACTTGAAGGGCTCACATAACCACCTCGGCTATAAAGGCGGTACAAGGCAAAACAAAGAAAACGCTTGCTCATTAGCGTTTGCCTCCCAGGGAACTCCTGGAGACCTTGTGGAGGCCCTCTGAGGTGCTTCAGGAGGCCGTCGGACGAGCAAAGAGGTCATCAGCACGTCCTGACGACCCCTCATGGCAAGCCCGTGAGGCGTGCTGAGGGATATAATGGCAGTCTGGATGAGGTCTGGTACCTTCGAGAGGGTACGAGGCCGCCGAGGGGGGGTCAAGGGGGGAACTCCAGGAGTGGAGCGAGACGGCCCGAGGCCCGCATCCACGCGCGGGCGTCTTCGGGGCTCCTCGGGTGGCCTGTTCGGAGAGCTCGGGAACGCAGTCGGGGTTCCGTACTTCCACCGTGGCCTGAGGAACCCTATAGGGCCTCTCCGTGGCTATGCGAGAACCGTGACTACCGAAGCCAACGCTTTCGCTCGCGTGAGTATATCAGAGTGAGGGTACCGAATGGCCTTACACCATCCCTGGGTGCGTGCCCGAAGTGGGCTTCTGCGGTGAGGATGTATCTTGATTATTGTTGTTGTTGATGTTGTTGTTTTTGTTGTTGTTGTTGATGCTGTTGTTGTTGTTGACTGCTTTGGATTCGTCTCCGCGGTGACAAACCCGCGACCCACCCGCGACCCACCCGAGACCCACCCGCGACCCGCTGGCGACCCACCCGCGACCTACCCACATCGCTTCGACTACAATTCGGTGCCTGCGGCGGACCCGTTACGTAACATGTGACACATCGGCGCGTGCGGCGGGCTTTTCCAAGAGCCTCGCAGACTACCGCCGACTCCGCCGCCGAGTAGAGGCCCCCACGGGCCCGCAAAGTAAGGATGGGCGACTTTCCCAACCTTGCATCCTTGCCACCTCTGTCCATCCTTGGCCACCGTTGTTGGCCGCGCCCCGCTCGAGAAGCTTCGAAATTGGCGCCCAAGGCCCTTGCATCCTTATCGCGCATCCTGAAAATTCGGGCCGACAGTATGTGATCGAAATCAGTTCGGGGAGGGTACCCTGATGAACTTCGTTCCTGTTGGATGTTCTTGGGTATCCTGGGGGCCGCCTTGGGCCCCTCAGGAAGCACTTTTCGGCCCCATTTGGGGCTCCCGTGTCCTGAGACCATATTGGGGCCCTCGTGGGGCCCGTCCTGGCGCTTGTTTACTCCCCGAGGCCCTCAAGGAGCGCTTGCTCATCAAAGAGCGGCGAGGCCAGTGCAACTGGCAAAAACATGTTGGATCCCTGCAGCCGTCAGCACATTTGAACGGTCTGGGCGTCCTGGTGTCTTCGTGTGGCCTCTCCAGGCCACCTTGGGGCCATATTGGCGAATAGTGGGTCGTCCTCGTCTCTTTGGCAATGCAATCAGGCGGCTGACGTGTGGAGGAACGCTCGGGAAGCCTTGGGAGCCCGGGGAGGCTCCTAAGAGCCCGGGCGAGGCTCCAGCTCCAGAAAGGCATGGGGGCATCGACATAGCTCCAGGTGGCCCTGGAGGGGGAGGCCCCAGGGACCGCGCGGCCTGGTTTCGTGCGCATGCGAAGTTGCACTGCAATGCCACAGCGCGCGCACTGCAATCCAGTACCAAAGCCCACGAACCCACTGCGAAATTAGAGTTGCTGCTCTTGTTCGGCCGAAAGCTGAAAACAGAAAAGACTGTACGCCTAAACGATGTGAGTCTCACTGATTTGACTTGAACTGAGGTGTCCCGTTCTGCTTTGAGATGATAGGTGCATTGGAATGCGCTGCCTTGATTTGCACCGCACTGCATTACCTTACGTATCTTGATCAAACGAGGCTCGAGTAGCACAGTTAGCTGGTGGTATCAGGGGGGAGGTACCCTCGAGGAACTCGTTGTGGGCATCCTCAAGGGCCTTACGGAGCCTGGCCGCGAGAGGCAAGCACTGACTGCCCTCCAGCACAGATTACGTAAGGACGCCTGATGCAATGCATAATCTGATCAGGAAGAGCACGACCCCTGGAAGGGCCCACCCAACCACTTATATTGCGATTGGCGAGAGCAACAACAGGCGAGCAGAGGTGCCGCTCAAAAAGTATGAGGAGCGCGCGAATGGGAGGGGAGAGGGAAAGCTCGTCGGTGCTCGGTACCCACCCGTCGACTTTCGGTGCTCTGGAAGCCATCTTGCCAACAGCCTGTTCTGTCGAATCGATGATGCCAAACTGGCATACGTCGACATGGCGAGAAAGTCAAAAGGATACAGGAGACGCCTGACACGAGGCTGCAGTAAATCCCAGCTTGTATTGCCTCAAGGCTCCACTGACGTGGAGCGCGCCTCCCAACAGCTGCTCGTCTGGGCATCAAAAGGATAGTTGTGCAGTCGGGGCCAGCTTGATGGAGCACGAAGTAAGCCAGGACACGATAGACGAGGATGTGCGGTGGCGGACTCAAGGGTAAACACTAGTGAGAAAGCAGAAGACGTTTTATACACACCGCGCTGCAACCCGTGCCACAACAGAGGCTAACCAAGATCATGTAAACGGTGAGCACAGCTGGTACACACTTGCGGTCGTCCTCTGCTGACATCCCGCTCCAATACCGAGAAGAGAAATGAAGAGACATCCCTGACCCCTTCCCCCCCCCCGCCCTTCCCCCACCTCCCTCCACTCCCGGCCCTCCATTCCGATCCCTCCTTCCGAACTATCCATCGGGGACCGTGGTTGGCGGTGGGATTGCGGCGGCCCCGCCCCCCTTGGCCACCTCGCGAGCTGCTCATGTGGTGCTGGCAAGAGCCTCGTTGGCTTTGCTTTGTCTGCTATGCCGGTCGGCTCACGGACATACCGTGAAAAACCCAAGCAGGTGCGAGAATCCGAAGGCTGGCCAGGCCACGCTCCTGGTCTAGCCAAGCTCGCCCAACAACCGAATAAACAGAACTTGACCGTATTTGAAAGCTGGGTTCAGGTTATGTTGCCTTCTCTTCTCGGTGTGCCGAGTACACTGAGTGTGAACCCATGAAAGTTGTCATAAGCCATGCCCGAGGGAATCTCCTCGGATCTCCTGCATGACGGAAGGAGCACCGAATCCTCCCTCAAAGCGTCCAGATAACTTAAGACCTCGACCCAACTCGAGCAACGACCCAACGAGTCCAACGAAGTCCCACCGCGTTCGAGTCGGGAACCACGGTGCGTTCCGAGGTAGACGCCCTCCCTCCCCCCATCGCCGCCCCCTCCATCCTTGCCTCCACCCCCAATCCCACCCATCCTCAACCCACGCTCCCTCCTGTTCCTATCGCATCCCTCCTCCCGTCCTTATCCTCACCCCACCTCCCTCATCCCACCTCCCGCCGAAGTCGAGCCCTCTCCAGGGGGAGAAGCAAGGGTGGACAGGAGCGGGGAGGGCGGCGGCGAGGGAGCGAGAGGAGCAGGGGCGAGGGGGGGGGCGAGGCGCGAGGGGAGCGAGGGATGGAGAGAGCAAGGGACGAGGATACGCCAAGGGACCAGCGTCACCCCATGCTGCAATAGAAACTCTCGTCCGAAGAACTCCCTTCCTCGCTGGTCCCTACAGGCATGCCTTCCGAGTGAAAGACCCGCTCCGAAAAGAACTGCCCTGGATCGAAGAAGTCAGAGAAGGAGAGGGAGAGAGAGAGCCCTCCATTTTGAAAGGGGGTCGGCCTACATTGGCGAGGTTGTTGCACAACGACTGGACACAAAGTCGGCAAGAATCTCAAGCTGGAACCGCGTCTTGAAAAGGATCCACCCTCCGCCGCTCTGCCAACTGGCCCACAAGTTTACACGCATGGAACGAACGTTCCAGAAAGTATCAAGCGGTAGAGCCCTTTGAAAACGCAGCCACCCTGTCTTGCTACGAATGTCAGAAAACTTGCCAGACGAATGTGCGTGGCGCTACTGCGAGAACAGCCTCCCCCCATGCATGTAATGGTGGGGGCACTTGTGAGACGAGTGTGCGCGTCGCTACGGCGAGAGTCACATTTGAAAACGACCATACTTACATCGTTGCAACTGTTGAAAGCTGTTCAGACGCATGTGCGCGGCACTGAAAAAGCCACAGTTTGAAGACCACGCGCCATCGTTCCCTGTACCTGCTGGAATCCGTTCAGACTAAGAGCCACATTCCAAAATCCATCCGCCACTACTCCTTGTGAGCCCCGATTTTCGGTGGACGAGTGTGCACGGCGCATAGGGCGAGAGCCACGCTGAAAACGGTCCGACATCCGCCCTTGCAGCCGTTGGAAGCTTTCCTGACGAATGATCACGGCGCAACAGCGACAGCCCCCTATTGAAAAAGGCCGTCCAAAATGATGCTGGACATCCATACTGAAAAAGGCCGTCGAATAAGGCCGTCCAAAAAAGGCCGTCGAAAAATGGATAGTCCCCATCTTGAAAAAGGCCGTCGAAAAAGGCCGTCCAAAATAATGCGTCCCCCTGTTGAAAAAGGCTGCCCAAAATAATGCTGGACATCTCATACCTCAGAACCATCAAAGTACTGAGGAATCAAGCGAAACACTGGGCCGCCCGTTCGTACCGGCACGCCCAGTCGTGCCCTGGTGGTGCAAAGGAAAAGGGCTACAGGGAGTAAAAGGAGAGGGGGGAGAAACAGAGAGGACGGATGAGGAAGAGGCGACGGGAGGAGGACAAGGTGCACGGGAGAGGAAGAATGATACAGAAGGACGGAGGAAGAAGGCCAGAGGAGGAGGGACCTCTGCGGGCCCCATGTCCCAGCTAGGGTGGGGGGAGGGGACCAGACAGGTGAATGCGACGAGAGCCTCCCTTCCTCGCCCGGCGCTGGGTGCAGCGCGGTCAGTCCGCCACGTCGGTGACAGTCGCCAGCAGCGATCGGAGGTGGCGGCGTTTCTCCTCGAGCGGGGCGGTCGAGAGCGCGGGGTCACTGCAGGACGGGGAGCGCTGCGGGGCGGGGGAGGGGGGAGAGGAGGAGCAGCAGGCAGGCAGCGGGAAGCAGGGAGGAGGGAGGCATGGGGCTTCAAGACGACAGGGGAGGGGGGACGAGGGAGGGGGGGAGTGAAGACGGGGGGGGGGGGATGAGGGATGAGGGGGAGGTGATGACAGGAGCACGGAGGAGGAAGGAAGGGGGAAGGAAGCGGACTGAAGAGTGCAAGAGTGGGGATAAGGCGAGAAGGGACATCGCAACACATTTGAGGGGAAAGGAAGGTATGGACAGATGGGCGGAAAGAGGCGGGGGGGAAGCGAGGGAGGAGGGAGGAGAGGGGGAGGAAGAGGAGGCATCAATCAAGGCACGCTCGCGCCACATCTGGCATCTGGCCCCTCCCACCCATTCCTTCAGATTTGCACTGGGTTCATTTACATTCGTGGGCTGGGGTGCCCATGATGACCACTGTTCCCGAAATGACCCTATCGTGTGATGCGCAATCAGAAGGAGGGCCACCTACGTTGAACGAGGAGCAGGAGGTGGCGGACGAGCAGGAAGAGCGGGATTATGAGGAAGGAGAAAGGGCAGCAGGAGCAGGAGGCGTGGGCTGAGCAGGAAACCCAGGGGAGTGCGGAGGAGAGCTTTCCCGGTGGACGGATGTTCTCTGGAGGTCATCAAACGTTGCATCTGCCGCAATAGAAACAGGCCGCTCTGACCAACAACCAAAAAGATCGAGCACCAATTCCGGACTGAGCGCGCGAGAAACCGAGCATCTGGAAGGACGCGCGGGCAGAAAAGTGCGCGATTGGCGACTCCCCGTGGGAAATATAGAGAAAGCGTTGCCGACTGATTGCGTGCACACCAAAACCCGGTTGTGAAGCAGAACAGAGCAGACGGGGAAGAGAAAAGCTATTAATCGCTGGAGATGCTGTGCGCAGAGGTCGCCCAGTGCTGTCGCGGCCGCCCTCGTTTCCTGCGGCGTGCCCAATTTGCGGGAGCGCCGTTCGAATCACATCACATGTCCTTGACTGGAGAAGGACCCGGGGAGCTCGCAATTCTACTGCGCAGCGCGGCTTGGCGCGTTTCTCGGATCTCAGACGGCGGTGTCGACGACGCTCACTTCAGCACGTAACTGTTGCGGATACGAGGAACACATGAATGTGGAATGCCAAATAGGCGCCGCAAGTATTTGCAATGGAATATGTACAATCTTGATACGTCTGTCTTCAACAACCATACCGAAACCAAACACTGTACAAACTTACTGGACAAACAGCTGGAACACGCGTCTTGTCTCAATCAAACTCTAACTCCTAATCTCTTTCTTCAGCAACAACATGTGCCAACAAATATTGCACATTGCGCGCGTGCAATGATGAGAACAACGTGTCCTCGGCGTACGATATGTCGCGGGTCACTATGAGCGCTGGCTCTGCTTGGAGATCGAGATTGTTGAAGACGTCGTGCGGCATTACACTTTGAACAACAATGACATACGGCGATGACGAGCACCTTGTGATCTGCCTGTTTGCTGCGCTCTTTCCGAAAAAAAGGTTCCAAGGTGATCCACGATTGCAACGTGTCTCGCAGCGCAGATGGCCCTGATCAGCTCACAAGGTGGTATCCCAAAGCGCACGAGTGCGTCGCACATGCGATCCATTTTTTTTCCTGTCGAACGCCTTGGCCCAATCGAACATGAACATGCTGAGTCTCCCATTGTTGTCCATGCGCGCTGCGTCGATGATACGTTTTACTAGCATAAGAGAACATTGCGTTTCTGTGCCAAGCCTGAAACCGAATTGTGATTGTCGCAACCTACAGTCTGCTCCACCTCGAAGAAACCGTCGGTGCACAAGGGCCGCTAAGTTTTTGACCCCACTGACAAGAATTGGCAGGCAACGCCGCGCTCCCTTTCTAAACCAGAAAATGCAACGTTTGATATTACCCACACTTCTGGCATTGGTTTCTGCTCCCGGCACTTCTGGAAGACATCGAGCATGATGTCGCACGCAGTCGAGGCGGATCCCAAGATTTTCCAGAATTCTGGCGGGATGTAGCCCAAACCTGCAGATTTCCCTTTTTGAATTTCCACCATTCCTCTGTCAGCTCGTGTCTCGTGAACGGGGCCGCATCGATGTGGAGCGCTTCAACAAATTCGTGGAGCGTTCACGGCGCATGCCCAGAAATTCATAATCCCAGTGCTGGTTCACAAAGTAGTCTGCTATCGCATGTGATTTTGTTCCTATGTATGCTGGTGTACCATCAGGGCGATGTATAATAGCAAGCTGTACTTTCCTTGGTTTCTACAGGTGTCGAACAGCATCCCAATTCCAATTCACAGTAACAATATGCAGCCACGTTTGCCTGTCTTTTTCCCCGGTTTTCCGTATAACTGCGTACAATCGGTTTTCGTTGTCGTGTACCTTGTCTGATCCACGGGCATCTCGCCGTGGAACTCGTAGACGGCAAGACGGTCGCAACTTCACCGGAAACATGTCATAAACGACCGGCAGTGCTGTCCAAAGTGCTTGAGTATCCAACGCATCGCAAGACCTGCGTTGAGCTTCCGGGTCCCGCAGCGCATGTTTATCTACAGTTTGCTCGGTCGGCCTCTCGTGTTTCGAAATCAACGCTCGTCCCCGCAAATATGTATATAATATATATATATATATATATACATATACATATATACATACAAATGTATAAACAAAAAAACTGGCGGCGATTGAGCGCGCCTGCGCGGCTGCTCCAGCAATCCCGCGGTGGCGCCGAGCATCGTGTCATGACCTCGTGCGTGGCCGATCTGCGAAACGCCTGATGTCGACAGCTTGTTCTGAGCATGTTCTTAGGGTGGAGGGCTCAGGGTGGAATCGATATGGGCGTTTGCACCTCGAAAATCCATCCGTCTTGTGACTCACTAGTTGCAGATTCAAGCCTCGAAGATCAATCGAAACGGCACTTCAGATTTCACCCTTTGCCCTCCACCCAAAGAAAATGCTCGGTTGTTGTCCGTGGAAACGACGCCCAAGTTCCACCACGCCCTCTTCATCGAATCGGGGTGCTCGAAGGGAGTGTTCGCAATAACGGGGTCGTACGCCATGCAAGTGTCCGATGAGTCGCAGTTGTCGTCTCGGGATCTGTGCAGTCCACCTCTGGTGTTGCCCCTGAGCTGCCTAACTAGATGCTCCAAAAATAATGTTGAAAACGCGCGTTCCAATAGCATCGGTTTCACCAGCGCCTTGTTGCAGAAGCTACGCATTGACATCACTCAAACGTATCGTCGTACTGTGTGGTGATATTCCGAATGAGGCGCTGCAACTCGTCGTGGAAGGCCTGGCGCGCATCGTAGTCGTGACCGCTGTGAGGAGCATACGCGGTAACTAATGTGAGCATCCCTCCTACGACTCTGATTCGAAGCGTGGCAAGCCGATCGGAACATGCCCTGGAAGCGACTATGGACTTCACCATGTTTGGGCCCGCAAAAAAAAACAAAACAAAAAAAAAAAAAACACGCAAGCATAGGTGCGGGTGGACGTACCCAAACTGCCGGACAACAACATTTAGGAACCGCCTTTCATGTATGTTCCGCTCCATGCAGGTGCGTCTCCTGAATATAGTCTATCGATATTAAGAGTGGCCATCCTCCTTAAGACTTCGTCCAAGTTACTTGCAAAACCGCCCCGAAGCCCTTCGACATTCCATGTGCCTGTTCGCTCCATGCATGAACACTATACCCAGCGGTCTGGAGAAGCAGGTATAACCATTAAGTAGGAAGGCGTTGGAAATAGATTGGGTGTCGGCCCGCCCCCTAGAGAGGACGGAAAAGGTGAAGCCACTCGATCGCAATAGATCCATACAAAAAGAGAGAATAATGCGTTTCACGGGCGCTTGCCTGGGGAACATTCGGCGGCGCGTTTCGAACTCGGGGGCGGCCCCCCCCAACACTCGGCGCCGTCGATCAAAACCAGGGGGAATCCCCTCCCCGCCAACCCCCCCCCTCCCGACCCCCCCCCCTGCCAAAGGGGAGGGTTCAACCCCCCCCCCGCCCTGGGCGCCGGCGCAAGCGCTGGCGCCCGCCAGCAGCGCCCACGGCGGGAACGCAGCGACGATGACCAGAGGCAGCCCAAGGGGGGGGGGTTCAAACCCCCCCCCCCTTGGCGCCCGGGGGGGAGGGCACCCCTCGCGCCGGCGCCGGCGCTGGCGGCGACCAGCAGCGCTGGCGCTGGCGCCGGCGACGGCGGGGACGCAGCGACACTTACCACCACTACCACCACCACCGCAACTACCACCACCACCGCCTCAACCCACCACCACAACCACCAACAACAGCACCACACAACCACCACCACCACCGCAGCCACCACCACCACCACAACCACCACCACAACTCACCACCACCACCACAAAAACCCACCACCACCACCACCAGCACCACAATCTACCACACCACCACCACCACCACCACCACCGCCACAACCACCTTCACTACCAGCAGCACAACCCACTGCCACCACAACAAACCACCACACCACCACACCGCCGCCACCACCACCACAACAAACGTCCACAAACCACCGCCACCACCACAACCCGCCACCACCACCACCACAAACCACCACCACACCACCACCACCACAACCGCCACAACCACCACCACCACAACTCACCATCACCACCACCACCACAAGAACCCACCATCACTACCACCTTCACCACCAACACCACCACCACCGCCACCACCACCACCACCACCACCAAAACCTCCACAAACCACCGCCACAACCACAACCCACCACCACCACCACCAACCACCACCACACCACCACCAAACCACCACCACCACCACTACAACCCACCACCACCACAAACCACCACCACACCACCACCAAACCACCACCACCACCACCACCACCACCCACCGCCACAACCACCACCACCACCACAACAAATCACCCCACCACCACCACCACAACCACCACCAACGCCACCACCACAAGCCACCACCACCACCAGTCGTCCTCGTCAACGCTCCCAGCCACCGGCGCCCGCCGCCGCAGGCGCCAGCGCCGGCCCAGAAATGGAAATCGTCGTCCCCGCCGCCGTCGCCAGCCGCCGCCGACGCAAGCGCCGGCCCGAGGAGAGGGGAAGCAGGGGGGGGAAAGGGGGGGGTTCGAACCCCCCCCCGTCACGGGAGGGGGGGGTCCGGTTTCAACCCCCCCCCCTCCAAGCGACCACAGAACGCGCTCTTTCATACATAAATCCTCAATCGATCATAGATCCTCCTGGATCATCGGTCCTCCATCCCTCCTATCCAACGGAAACGAAGAACACGAATATTTCGGAGGTCTTGGGTCGGCGCCCGCCTCTCTCCCTCGCCCAACGCCCCGCGCGCCGGAAGAGGCGTCGGAGGCGCCACGGGGTGGGTTTGGTGGCGAAGCCGACCCAAGAACTCCGCGTGGACCTCCGAAGGTGTATACTCGTGCCCTCATTTGTCCTTCGAGACGGGAGGGGGGAGAGAGGAGGGAAGAGAGAGGAGGGAGAAGCGAAGCGAGGGGAGGCGTCCTTGGGGGAATTTTCGAGCACCCAGCTCCGCGTGCTTAAGCAGAGATCTCATTCTCCCCCCCCCCGCTACACACTGTCCGCCACGCGCTGTTGCGATGCTCTCCTCTCGGACCCCGCCCTCTTGGTTTCGAACGTCGGCACTCACTGTGCTACCACAAGGAGCGCTGAAAGAGTACCGAAGCCCCTTGTTGGCCCCAAGTGCGCCTGGGTGCACGAGGACCGCTGGAAGAACCACCATGGAAAGACCTCGAGGAGCAGCCAGCCCCTTCCGCACCCGAACTGCTTCTTACTTCGGGGGCGCGCAAACATGGATTAGCGATCCATGGATTTGGCGCGCGGTCGCCAAATCCATGGAGCGGGGGAGGTGCCCTCCCCAAAATGCGGCCGGTGCCGCCTCGCTCGGCGGCGGAAATCCGCGATTTCCCATGGGAAAGGGGACCCGTCGCCAATCCACGCCCCCTTGATCCATGTTTGAGATCGCCTGATTACTCCAGCGCCTTGGCTAGACGACCAGACGCAGTGAGACGAATGGAGGGGAGAGCGAGCGGGTCCCTCGGCCTCGCCCCTGCGGCCGTGCACGGCCGCGCGCGCGCGCCCCCGCCCTCCGCGTCCTTCTCCCCCTCGAGGGCGAGCCACTCGTGCTCGCGCACCTGCCCGGACGTCTTCCTCGCTCCTCCTCGCTCCTCGCTCCTCGCTCCTCGCTCCTCGCTCCTCGCTCCTCGCTCCTCGCTCCTCGCTCCTCGCTCCTCGCTCCTCGCTCCTCCCTCCTCCTCCTCCTTCTCCTCCTCCTCCTCCTCCTCCTCCTCCTCCTCCTCCTCCTCCTCCTCCTCCTCCTCCTCCTCCTCCTCACCATCATCCACCCAAACCCCCCGCCACTTTCTCACTGCTCAGTCTCGTGCGCTCACAGACGCTGGCTTGGAGACCAGGGTCAGTAAGAATTGCCCCAGCCACGTAGCGTCTCTAGCAGCCTTGACTCGTGGACCTCGCAGGCACCAGCTGTTTGCTTGCGACTATCTTGACTCCGGATACATAATTGTTGTGTGCGCATCCCGTGGGCGATACCCAGAGAGCACCATGAATGGGCTCGAAAGCGAATGCAAGCGAGCTCACAAACAAGTTCAAGCGTAGGCAATGGCAGATATCCAGCCAGCCCTCTGGGCGTAGTTGGTCTAACGATCCACCTGGCCGGCGGCCAACCTGAAACCATGCCAACCCCGTGAGGGCCCCCCCCACCATCCATGCCAAAAAACAATACAACACGCGGTATGTCTCCACATTTGGAGCATGCGCGGCCAACCCGATGCGGCCCCCCCACCATCTGTCAACAAAAACAAGTAGCCTGGCGAAGGACCCGACCAGATGCAGTTGTGAGTACCGCCGTTGTGGGTATCGTCTTCGGTATCGTCTACGATGGGCCACGGAATGTCATACTGGGCGGGTGGGACGCATGCGAACTTTGCCACTGGGGCCTTCGGTGAAGTTCCCTATGGTCCACGAAAAGCTGTACTGGGTGGGGGAGACGCATGTGGGCACCGCCACTGGGGCCTTCGGTGGAGCCACCCGTGGGGCAACCAAACACTGTGCTGGGTGGGTGAGACGCATGTGGACACAGCTACTGGAGCCTTAGGTGGGGCTCCCTATGGGGGGGCCACGAAACGCTGTGCCGGGTGGGGGAGACGCACGTGGACACCGCCACTGGGGCCTTCGGTGGAGCTCCCTATGGGGCCACGAAACGCTGTACTGAGTAGGGAGACGCACGTGGACACCGCCACTGGGGCCTCAGGTGGCATTCCCCATGGGGCCACGAAGCGCGGTGCTGGGTGCAGGGACGTATGTGGACACCGCCACTGGGACATCAGGTGGAGCTCACCATGGGGCCAAGAAGCGGTGTACTAGGTGGGGGAGACGCATGTTGACACCGCCACTGGAGCCTCAGGTGGAGCTCGCTAAGTGGCCACGAAACGCTGTCCTGGGTGGGGGAGACGCATGTGGACACCGCCACTGGGGCATTCAGTGGAGCCCCTTTATGGCGCCACGACGCGCCGTGCTGGGTGGGGGAGACGCATGTGGACACCGCCACTGGGGCATTAGGTCGAGCTCCCTACGGGGCCACGAGACGCTGTGCTGGGTGGGGGAGACGCATGTGGACACCGCCACTGGGGCCTTAGATGGAGCTCCCTATGGGACCACGAAGCGAAACGCTGTCCTGGGTGGGGGAGACGCACGTGGACACCGCCACTGGGGCCGTAGGTAGAGCTCCCCGGTTGGGGGGGACGCATGTGGACACCGCCACCGGGGCCTAAGGTGGAGCCCCTCCTGAGGCCACGAAGCACTGTGCTGGGCGGGGGAGACGCATGCGAACACCGCCACTGGGGCATCAGGTCGAGCTCCTTACGGGGCCACGAGACGCGGTGCTGGGTGGGGGAGACGCATGTGGACACCGCCACTGGGGCATTCGGTGGAGCCCCCTGCCACGAAGCGCGGTGCTGGGTACAGGGACGCATGTGGACACCGCCACTGGGACCTCAGGTGGAGCCCCTCTATGGGGCCACGAAACGCGGTGCGGGGTGGGGGAGACGCATGTGGACACCGCCACTGGGGCATTCAATGGAGCCCTCTTATGGGGCCACGACGCGCCGTGCTGGGTGGGGGAGACGCACGTGGACACCGCCACTGGGGCCTTAGGTGGAGCTGCCTATGGGACCACGAAACGCCGTGCTGGGTGGGGGGAGTGGGAGACGCATGTTGACACCGCCACTGGAGCCTTAGGAGAGCCTATGAGGCCGCGAAACGCCGTGCTGGATGGGGGAGACGCATGTGGACACCGCCACTGGGGCCTAAGGTGGAGCCCCTTCTGAAGCCACGAGACAGTGTGCTGGGTGGGGGAGACGCATGCGGACACCGTCACTGGGGCATTAGGTCGAGCTCCCTACGGGGCCACGAGACGCGGTGCTGGTTGGGGGAGACGCACGTGGACACCGCCACTGGGGCCACGAAACGCGGTGCTGGGTGGGGGAGACGCATGTGGACACCGCCACTGGGGCCTTAGGTGGAGTTCCCAAGGGGGCCACGAAACGCTGTGCTGGGTGGGGGGAGACGCATGTGGACACCGCCACTGGGGCATTCAGTGGAGCCCCCTTATGGGGCCACGAAGCGCTGTGCTGGGTGGGGGAGACGACGACGAAGACATGCGTAGTGCAGAGGGAAGGGATGGGAGGAGGGAGGAAGGGGAGGAGGAAGGAAGGAAGGAAGGAAGGAAGGAAGGAAGGAACGCGGGGACCGTCTCTTCAAAACGAGGACCCAACACCACAGGATGGTTGGGAAAGATGCACTTCGGGACAGGGTCTTGAGTCATGTTCGTGAGGCCCGCGAGCACCAGGGACGGCGGGGGTGCCAGGATATTCCCTGCTGTGCGCAGGGCTACCATCCCTGACAAAAAACTATACAAAATGCACCTCGCGGCTAAATCTGGATCCTGCGCGGCCACGCCGCGATCACTGCCAAGAGTGTTTGTTTGACAGGGACGGCAGGGGTGGTGGCGCGTGGCCTGCCGTGCGCAGGCCCACCAGACACAATGATGGGCATTGGTGTTCGACGAGGATGGTGGAGGCCGACATGCTTCCCGATGTGTGCTGCCACGTGCGCAGGCGCACCTGACGCACTCTGCACGTGCCCCGAACGTGGCGCACCTGGCGTGGCTGGGATGTGCCTGGCGCGCGTGGCTCCCCAGGCCCAAGCGTGGCGCACCTCGCCCAAGCGTCGCGCACCTGGGGTCGGCTTTGGTTCCCAGTAGCTGTCCATCCAAAGACGACCGCTGAACATGCTGAACATGCCTGTGTTGGGAGGACGGGTGGGAGTGAGCCAGACGGCTTGCGAGCGGGTGGGTAGCATGACCCCTCCCCCTACCCCCTCCCCTGGACCTGGACGGGGAGGGGCCAGGGGTGCCAGAGCGCCCAAGATGGCCAAAGATGACTCCAAGAGGGCCTGCGATGCTCCAGGATAGCCTCCAAGATGCCTCGAGATACCGCAAGATCGTTCGAGATGGGTCGTTGGAATCGTACATCAAGGGTCTCCAGTGAAACTGGCAGATTGCCAACAAGTGGAAGGGCCTGAACGCCCACATCAAACTCTTCGGTATTTCTGGTGACTCTGAAGCTGCTTCCGCATCGCCTCCGATCTCGACGACGACCGGTGGGAAGGAGATGCCAACCCTGACACTCTGACGGACACTCAGAGATGAACAGTACGCTGTATGACTTGGTCGAGATTGAGAAGGCCAAGAAACCGTTCGCTGACAAGGTGGATCTCCGAGATGCAAGCCCACTGCTATGAGACCTTGTTCGAGTGCAGCACGCCAGATGAGCTCGCCGAGTTCGTCGCCTCCTGGGAGCAAAGCTTCCTCATCGCCAATGACCTGCCCGGTGAGGCCAAGGCCTCTTGCGGGTACATCGAGGCCCACTTGACGGGCAAGAAGCAACGCAATGCGAAGGAGGAGAGGGACGCTGAGAAGAAGAGGCAGCACGCTGCCATCCTGAAGGTCAAACAGGACGCGAAGTCGGCGGCAGATAAGATCAGGGCCGCGAGGAATCCGCCCGCCAAGCCGCCTGCAGATACGATGCCTATCTTCCTCGCAGCGTGGGACGAGATCGACAATGTCACTACGGTCGTCGAGATTCCCAGCAAGGATGCCGCCGACGTCTGGGACATACCGTTCGCAGTGGATAAGCACAACGATATGATGCTCCTCATGGGCAATAGCAGCCTTCAGAAGGAGTTGGCCGCGTGGGTGTCTGACTTTCGGCAGAAGCTTGAACCAAGGGGCCAGAAGATCTTGCAGGGGTCTGGTAAGGATGATGGAAGCGGCCTGAACGAGGCAACGGGCTTCTTCGAGAAGTGGCAGCCGCCCCACGTCGACGTCAGCAGTGTCGAAGGCGGCTCCTCGTTCATGAACTCCATCTGGAAGGTTGGGTACAAGGGGGGCATGGAGTTCACAGGGCTCGCGCCCAACTGCGCAGCGTTCGTTTCTCAGGGTTCTCGCAACTGGACGGGTGCGGGGCATGTTCATCAAGGCAGATACCCTCTTTCAAGCCTTCAACGGGGAGGGCTGCCCCGAGAGCCCGAAGCAGTTCCACGTTGCCGACAGCAAATCCGCCATCATCGAGAAGATCTCTAAGATGGGCGCCACCACCCTGAAGGACGCGAAGGCCGCAGGCGTGAGCATGCGGAAGGTGGTGCAGACACTGGCCATCGCTCGGACGTCCTTTTCCTGTGTTTTTGTTCGGTTTCGTGCGTGGTTGTTTCGCCAAATGATCATGGATGCTCCTCGATGGTCCTCGCCGAAGGAACAATGCACACGTCCGAGCGATGCCAAGGACATCCAGCGTCATGATCTGAGTGCCAATGGGCCGGATGCTCGTGGAGCCGTGGCAGCAGGGCGAAGCGCTGACCTGCGGCACCCGCAGGAGCTTCAGCACGAACAGCCTGGGGTCGAAGGCCAGCTGCTCCTTCGTCGCTCTCCCTGGCCATCGCTCGGACGTCCATTTCCTGTGTTTTTTGTTGGTTTCGCGCGTGGTTTGCTTCGCCAAATCATCAAGGATGCTCCTCGATGGTCCTCGCCGAAGGAAAATGCACACGTCCGAGCGATGCCAAGCTCCTGTTCAAGGAGTCGGGCGAGGATGCGACCAGGACGGAGGCCACCGGGGCTCTCATCCGACCCGCCAGGTAGGTGCCAGTGAAGCTTCAGTGGAAGGTGGAGCGAGATGGAAGGACGAGGGGAAAGAGAGGGGAGAGGGAGATAGAGAAGGAGGAGGGAGGAGGTAGGAATGATGGGTCGGGTCTCAATCGTGTGCGAGCCTGCTACCTTGGCTGGTGGGGTCAGCCCCAGCGGCATCACCCAACGGCATCGGCTTTGTACTAAGTGCGCCAACGATGGAAAACGTACGAGATCCCAGCCACCTCGGGACTACCAGCCGACCTTACCCGAGGTAGCCGTGGGCTCCAGGAAGAAGGGTAGGAGGAGGAGGAGGAGGAGGAGGAGGAGGGGGAGGAGGAGGAGGAGGAGGAAGAGGAGGAGGAGGTGGGCGACGACAACGAGGACGCAGGGACGAGAGCAGGAGGAGGAGAGGAAGGAGGAGGAGGAGGAGGAGGAGGAGGAGGGGAGGAGGAGGAGGAGGAGGAGGAGGAGAGAAGGGGGAGGAGGAGGAGGAGGAGGAGGAGGAGGAGGAGGAGGAGGAGGAGGAGGAGGAGGAGAGGAGGAGGACAGGGGGGGGGATGGGGGAGGGAAGCGAGGGCCTGCCCCGCACCGCCGGTCCCCCACCTGAGCGAGAGACCGCCCAGGCCGCCCAGGGCGCCTAGGCCCAGGGCCAGGGCGCGGCCGCGGCCCCGGCGCGCGAGGGGAGGAGGAAGACCTCCTCTCCTTCTTCCTCTCCTGCCGCTGCTGCTCCTGCCCCTCCTCCTCCTGCTCCCTTCCCCCCTCCTTCCTCCTTCTCCCTCCTCCCCCTCCCCTTCGTCGTCCCCCCTCTCACCCCCCTCTTTCCTCCTCCTATACTCCTCCTCCTCCTCCTACTCCTCTATATCCCCCCGTCCTCGCCCACCCCGATTTGAGGTCTGCAAAGCTGAGAACGATGCGTACCGGGAGGTCGCGCACCGAAGCCCATCCATCACCATAGGAACACAAAGCCTGCGCTCATACATTCGGAATTGGTGTACATCTCACCACGCACGTAACAAAACATGTGTGAATGAACGACTGGCATAACTAACGCGCAAACCGCATACAAAAACAACATGTGAATCAACAACTGAACCAATCATAACAATTCCGAGGACACTTGGTGACCGCGCTAACAGAATCTGCAATTATCGGACAATCGTTACATTTGCGATAGAGGTTCTGCTTGCGATAGAGGTTTCTGCAAGTGGCACAGGTGTGCTTGTATCAATAACCAGTCGAAATCATGATCCCTGGAAGCGGAAAGTGCGCCGCGCGGTCCTATTGAGTAGACTCAGCTTGACTTGAAACACCTTGAATTGGAAGTCGAAAACGACCATCTGGATAATTGCCTGATTGTACAACATAGATTTAAATCGCCGATTTTACAACATAGATTTCACAAAATACATTGCGCCGCGTAGTTTGCAGCACACACATACATATATATATATATATATGTGTATACACTTAGGGAGCACAACTGAGATTGCTCCACATATCTAGCACCACATATATTAATACTAGTACTCTCGGTTGAACCCACGCTGGCTAACGTTTGGATGTGTGGCGAACCCAGATGCTGGCAAGAAGGCGGCCCTGACAACCATCCCTGCGAAACTCAGCTGGTTGATGGCCCGACGTTTTCTCCATGCTCGCATCGCTCTTGGCGGCCACGAGCTTGAAGCGGAGAGATGAACGCAGGGCAGGCTGGGGTAAGTGATTGAAAGACCAGGAACCAGCAGGTGGAGGCAGTAGTGCGAGGACATAGCAAACAATACAGAATAGATCAACAAATTACACCAGAGAAAAGCCCCAATCAGTGGATAGTTCTCGCTGAGGAGATCGACCGGGAACCCGGGAGCCCGGGAACCCAGAACCCACCGAAATCGGCCTGGAACCAATGACCAGGAACCCAAGAACCCGAAACCGGGAACCTGGGAATCCAGCCTGCTACCAAATTCGGCGGGAATTTTTGCCAAGTCTTTCAACTTCCGCTAGGACCCCTTCAGTGCAAGCACTGATTGGGGAATCACGCGAAGGTAAGCTTTCGGAGGTCCGCGCGGATTTCTTGGATCGGCGCTGACCCCCCGCCCCTCCGGCGCGCGGAGTGCGCCAGGGGTCGTCGCCGGACAAAGCACCACGGGTTTTTTTTGTTGCAATCCTTTGTTTTTTTTTGCAATCCTACTGTTTTTTTTTGCAATCGGGTTTTTTTTGCAATCCTCGGTTTTTTTTTGCAATCCTTTTTTGCAATCCTTCGTTTTTTTGCAATCCTTCGCACCAGCGCCGAACCGACAACTCAGCGCAGGTTTTCCTTTTGAGCGGAATGAGCCCAAACAGCAATGTGAAAGCAAACAGACCGTGCGCAGTACGCTCATGGTCGCCGGCCTCTCGGCCTGCCGCCGGCCTGCTGACTGCCCTCCGCCACCACGCTCGACAAAGCAGCGCAGGTTTGGGTACATGCCTGCAGGGGAGGAGGAGGAGGAGAGGAGGAAGAGAGGAAGAGGAGGAGGAGGAGGAGGAGGAGGAGGAGGACTCCGGCCTCGGGCTTGGCCTCCGCGGCGCGCGGCGGGCTGGGCGGGCTGGGCGAGCTCCTGCCCCTGCGGGGGAAGAGACGCGAGGACTGAAGGGGAGCCGCAGGATGGCGGAGCGGTGGCGAGAGAGGCCCGAGGGCAGCCCGAGGCTCAAATCGGGCGCGTCCCCCTTGCAGGGGGAGCTTCGGCGAAAAATAAGGAATGCTCAAAACAGGTCCCAAAATGGCCAAAAGAATACGGTTGTTGAATACTCCTCCTGTAGAGGGACGGGCCCGACTTAACCCAAGGCCGAGAGAGGGAGCGCAAGGGGAGGAGAGGGCCCCGGAGCTGGGCGGCGGCGGCGGCGCGCCGTCACGACTTTCAGCCCGTGCTTCTGGAGGATTCTCCGCCGCAGGGCCACGGAGCCGTCGGCGCCTGCGGGTCTCGGCAACGCGCGGTGGATGCGCGGCGCGATGGCGTCGGCATCGGCATCTGACGCTGCGTGGATCGCCCGTTCTCGCACGACCTCGGCCTTCCGACTGCACAGATCGCCTGGTGTCGGCCGATGTCAACCTTGAAGGGTTCTCAGGGCCGCTGGCGGCGTTGAAGGCAACGTCCGCGTAGGGGTCGCCGCCGCTTCCATGCGGCGCGAATTTTACCGTACCTCCTGTGAGCATCCGCCAGGAACTTCGATAGTGACGCTGCCCCAGCATATCGCAATGTGTATATATGTGTACAGACAGATATGACTCTGTATATACATTGAGCTGTATGTACGAACGCACATACACACCTACATAGATAATTGGCATACATACATGTACGTCTCTGCGTGTGTGCGTATGTCCTGCTCCACGCAAGACCAAACCGGCCTCTATCGTGATTTCAATGTATACCGCTCTGTTCTCCTGTTCTCCCCCCGGCAAATGCACATATACATGCGCACCCACTGCGGTGCAAGCAATGTGGTGCAAGCTAGGCGGTGCAATCTAAGATATAGGTGACCCAAGAAATCCGGTGTACAAAATATCTGATGTTCGCTGCTTTGTGTAAGCTACGTGTATAGTGCAAGCTACGTGGTGCAAGCTATGCGGTGCAATGATGTTTTCCCAAATTCGTGAATTGTCAACCCCACTGCTCGCGCAACCACCCCACCCTCCCACCCGCAACGTAGTTTGCAAAACCCGCGCGGCGGCGATTGCGTTGACTGCTTGGCCATGGATGGCGCATCTCTGCGGCCGCGCTGGCGCGCGCAAGCTCGCGCGCAGAGCGGCAAGCTGATTCGGCACAACCGATGCGGCCGCGATGGTGCTTACCAGTGGCAACGTCGCAGCGCGTGTCAAAGGCAGCGCTGGCGCACGCTCACTTCTATTCTGGTCGGGTGCTCGGGCGGGCGCAGTATCATGATAACGTCGACGACGGCGGCAACGAAGATGATAGTAGCGGTGTTGGTAGCGTTGACGGCGATGACAACAGCACGGTCAATGACGGCGCCAGTGCTGGTAACGCAGATGACGACGATGATGTCCCTGTGTCAATGATGAAGATGCTTGAACGATGGTGTCAGCAACCCTGGCGATTATCGATGACGATGGCGTGATGCGGCGGCGCTCATGACAAGTGGTGAGGAAATGCGCGCGCACGCGGAAACGCACGAACCCTGGCACACTTGTTAAAGCATCGCCTGTGGTTGTCCGTACGCTTATCGAGAGCTCTGTGTTGAGAATGCGTCGAGCACAAATAGCGCTGGGAGGATGTCGACACACCGCTCGCATGGCGGCGCGCGCGTGGCCCCCACGAGATGAAGTGATACAAGTGCGTAGACTGGGCAGATGCTGGAGCAACGCGGATGCACCGCGTGGTGAGATGAGGATGCGGGCTCTGGGCGAGATTGGTAAAGCCACGTGGCTCCACTCTGGTTCCAGCAGGTGCGCGCGGGCAGACGAGTTGCCAGAGATGGTTTGAAGCGCCGATGGGGCTTCTGGTGTACGTTATGCTGAAGCTCTTGTCATGTGTTTGGCATCATTTCGACATGCGCGCACGCGCGTTGACATTGTGCCATTGTTTGCAAGGGAGTCCTGGACAAACAAATGTTGCAACAAACGAATGCGCGCGTATAGCATATTCGATAGGGATGAGGGGGGAGAGCGATACGCGGCCTGCATAGGATGGTATGCGGTCACGCGAAAAATGAATGACGAGGCAGAGCCGCATGTAATCTGCGGTGTCCCAGGGGGGGGCCGATAAGCCTGGGGAGAAGGCGGTAGAGTACATTACCTTTTCTGGCGAAAGGCGAAAATCTGTGCCGTAAGATGTGTGGCGTGAGCCATGTGGCGCAATCCATGTGGTGCAAGTTCTGCGGCCGCACAGCGAACGGTGCGCCAACAGGGCGCCGCCTACGGGCAGGCACCAGGCGGAACCTCGGCACACCCAGCCAACGCACGAGGCGCCCAGGAGGCGTCCACGAGAGGCCACGGGCGGGCACCAGGCGAAACCTCGGCACTTCCACCCAGCGCACGAGGCGCCCACGAGGCACCCAAGGGGGGGCACCAGGCGAAAACCTCGGCACTTCCACCCTGTGCACGAGGCGCCCACGAGGCTCCCACGGGCGGGCACCAAGTGAAACCTCGGCACTCTCACCCAGCGCAAGAGGCGAACACGGGCTGCCAAGGGCGGGCACCAAGCGAATCCTCCGCACACCGTCCCAGCACAGGCGCTCACGAGGCGCCCGCGATGGCCAGGGCACCAGCCGAAAACCTGGCGCACCCATCCAATTACGTCAGGAAGCCAAGTGAGATACCCTACGTGCAAGCACTGTTTGGCGAATACGTTTGGTCACGACCACCAAATCAATGTACCGTTGAAATACTTCCTGCTCATTAGCCCGTTTTTGCAGAATGGAAATGGGCGTCCAGCTTGACTGGCGTCTCAACCAACCCCGACATGGTCGTACTACTGATGCTTGGCCGCGAGCATCACCTCCTCCTCCTCCCATATATATATATATATATATATATGTACATACATACATACATACATACATATATACACATACCCGCGTTATCTCGCCGTTCCCCATGGAACCGCAGACCCGCTCCCATCGAATCAAATGCCGCCCCGTCCCCCGAATCCCCGCCATCCCGCAGTTGCTCCTCATACCCACCCTGCTCCTCCCCCTCTCCTGCTGCTAAGTTTCCTCCTCCGCACTCCTGCACTTCCGCAACCAAACCTCATGTGTCCGATCCACCAGCTGACATTATCATCCCCAGCTTCCCCGACCTCCTTCTCATCCTCCTCTTCATCAGCATCACCAGCATCATCCTTATCAGCATCACCAACCCGATCCCCATCCGCATCAGCAGCAACAGCATTATCATCACCACCATGACCATCGTGTGTATCATCATGTTCGTCATCACCAACATGCTCATCAGAATACTCATCAAAACATGTGAATCATCATCACCACCAGCATCATGAGCATAATCCTCATCATCGTCATCATCCTCATCCTCTTCCCCGTCATCATCAGCATCATCGCCATCATGGCCCATCCCCTGCCCTAAACCCGGGCGTGTTCGATATGTGGCAGGCCTGCTGATGTGTTCACCCGCGCTGCGGATGCGACCCCGCCCCCCTCCCGACCACCCACCCACAAGTCCCTCCCCCCAGCGGCCTGCTCTGGGGGAGCCGATGTGGACACAGAAAACCCCTCCCCTAAGGATCAGGAAGCCCTTCCTCGAGGCAACAAAAAAAAACCGAAGTCGTCGTGACGCTGGCTCCGGCGCTGCTCCATGACACCCCCACTCCCCACTACTCCCCCAACCCCCGATCATCAATGCTGGCCGCGCCCTCTCCGCAAGATATTGGGTGCGCGCTCGCTGCTTGTGCAGCCATGCGCCGGAGTCCTGCCACATCGATGGGAGGAGCAAAAGGAGGAAGAATAGAAGGAGGAGGAGGAGGAGGAGCAGGCCTCGCCACTAGACCCCACGCCTGCAATTCTCGCGCCGTGTCCGCGCGTCGCGGCACTGCCAGGTATGATCACTTCTGCTGGTGGTTGGCGCGGAGATGCTTCTGCACCACTCGCTCAAGGGCCGAGGAAGTGGGCGCGCCGGGCTTTGATTCGAATCCAATCGCGATCAGACTCTGAATGAAGAACGCCCGCACTTGCGCTAGGTCGTAATCCTGAAAATCCGCCTCGTTTTCGTCCCGGGCAATATGCTGCCACGCCTTCTGCACGAAGGCCTGACTCCAGAACGGGCTGGCCGCCAGCGGGTTGAAGACGAAGTTTAGCTTCCACACCTGCGGCTCCCCCTGCTCGGTGCAGCCCTTCTTGAGCCAGCAGTACGGGACGACCCCGCTGACCTCGTCGATGGTCAACGCGTCGAACAGAGCGTTCAGGTGCTTGATCTGCTTCGTGAGCTCCGCGGGAACGGCCTCGCACTGCTGGAGACCGTCGACGAAGGAGGTGACGACGTACACGCGAGGTGGACCCTCCATCTTGCCGCCCTCGCTCGCCTTCTTGTTGTACTCCTCGCCGGCGCGCTGACCCGCCGCCACCGCGTCGTTGGCTCCTGCTCCGATCGCGTTGTCCCGCACCGGCGCGGTGAGCATGCGGATGTTCTGCGCGCTGTGCAGCGCAACTTCTGTACTGCTCGCAACTGGTCTGCATCATCGTCGGAGCCGTGCTTCTTGCCTCCACCCTTCAGCCGATCGTCAGTCTTGGCGGACTTGGCCCCCGGGGCCTCGGCCTCCCCCGCAGCCGCCGTGGTGTCGCTCTGGGGGCGGCCGCCGCCGCGTCGCCACATTACGCGGCCCGTCAAGATGCGCACGCACGTGCAATAGGTACTTTTCAGAATCCGCGGCGACCTCGCCGCAGACCAGGCACTCGAGCGAAGATGGCTCAGCTGGGGAAGCAGTAAATGCGGTTGTTCTTGTGGGGCGCTTCTTCGGGCACGCTCTGAGCATCGCCTGGCACGCTCTGAGCATCGCCTGAGCGTGTTGGAGGCACCCAGCCCGAGTCGAAAAAAGCTTGCTTGCACAACGGGCATACGTTCTACAGGGGTCCTACATTGTACACCACTTCAATTGGCGCACGGGGCCTACCTTCTACAGAGAAGGGTACACAAGCAAAATCGACCACATGTTGATACCAACAATTGCTAAGCAGAGAATACTAAAAATGCATACTTTGGTGGGTCTCGGGAGGCGTCTTCAGAAAACCCAGTCGGTTGAGTTGGACGACCATGTACCGCTGATGATGGACATTCAACTCGACAAGCTGCACCCTGTCAAGCCCCTGAACACTCCCGCCGTCCGTGGGCCGTGATCGACTGATGCAGGCATACCAGCTAGGCCACGAGCGAGAGCAGTTCCTTGTAGCATTGGAGGCGGCAGTTGCGGCGGTGCCTCATGAAGCCTGGTGCGCTATGGTCGAAGATCGAGGATAACGACGTTCAAGGGTGAAGGGACCACCTTTCGAGCAGCATCCAGGAGGCTACAATGTCTGCGTTCCCTCGCAACGAGCAGAGGACAGCTGAATACCAGGAGCTGCGCGACGCCAGGCTGAAGTTGATGCGACGTCGTGCCGAACTTCGTGGAGAGCTCCCGCACGCCGACTTCGACGGCACTTGCCTCGAGCTCACCTTGACCACCCGCAGACTGCAACGCCTCCGGCGTCGACAGCGTCGTGAGCGAGACGCAAAGCTGACTGGGGAAGTACAGGAGGAAGCATGGCGACGCCGAAGTTTGCAGAGCTTCACCGTCTTCGTGTGCAACTGGCGGGGACTGGGCGTGGACCAAAAAAGAGATGCGTGCTCGGCTACCGCCAAGGGCTGACATGTGCTGAGCGGGGGGCGGGTCTTGGAGCTGCCGTCGGGGAGGGGGGCACGTCGTGCACGAGAACTGATTGGGCCCAGTGGAGCAGCAGACACCTCGACCGCACGTGGGGAGTGCCCGTAGAGGATGCGAAACGGCAGGCGTTGAAGGACAGAGCAGGTCAGCTACGATACCTCCGGAGGTGCCCAGGCGACGTGCAGGTCCAGCGTGGGGAGTGCTAGCCGAGGCCCTCGCCCTGGCAGTCGATGGCGACAAGTGGCAGAACGTGCACGGACATGGCACAGGATGCGATGTGCCCACTGGGAAGTACAACGACATGCTCATGCTAATGAGGATAACGGCGACCGCACCACCATCAAGCCTCTGCTCAAAAACGCTCGTGGCGCCAAGAACGATTGGCGAGCTACGCATGAAGGGCTCCCGCGTATTGCACTGCTTCACCTGCTTCGGGATGGCGTTCTTTGGCGCACATCATCGCGCTGCCCAGCGGCCCGTTCCAGAGCCGTGGGCCCACGGAGCCTACCAACGACGACGGCGCGAAGGATGCTTGCTCGCATTCTCGAGTAGCCAATGGCGTTGCCTCGACATCGGGATCTCGCACACGTTGACGAACTTCGAAGGGACCACCGCCTTTGCGTCCACCAGGCGCACGGCGCTGCGCGAGCTGCACATGGACACGGGGAGGCGGCAAGACGTGAGGTTGCTAAACCAAGCCGTGGACGGCATCACCATACACGTGAATGGCCTCGACGACCACGCGGCGTTCAAGCCTGGGACGGGCGCCACAATGGGGCACAGCATAGCGGAAGGGGACCTCGTCGACGTGTACACCCCGAGCCTTGCCACGTGGAACAACGCCCTGCAGCAGGCAGATGTTAGCTACATGTGGCTCGAGACTACCTGTCCGATCTCCATGGTGCAAGTCGACCAGGGCATCGGCACTTTCGTCTACATTAGTCGCATCCACATCCACGCCTACACCGTGAACGCCTTGAGGGTTGCAGGACAGCTTAAACTTGCGACGGGGCGGTTGAACCAGCAGCTCCAGCTGACGGACCATATGCTCAAACGAGAGAAAACAAGCATTACCATTGCGTTGCGTGGATGTGGTTCTTGGGATTGTACTTGCCGACTAAGCTTCGACAGCGCAAAAAAAGGGGAGGGTGTGCCGCGAAGCTCGGTTGCCGGGACCTCTTTTGTCATACGATGGGGTCCTGCGAACGGAGGTGAATAACCGGATACGAGCGGCCAAGGTTGGATAGCGTAGCCTTGGCTCCGTGTGGTTTCGAGGCTTCCCCGCGAGGCTGCTTCGAACCCTGTTCGTAGCATCTGTGCAAAGCGCTGCTCGGTCCGGGCTCACCGCGCCCGTAGGAACAAGGAAAGGCGACACTACCACCAGCAGGGCGAGGAGATGCGCGGAGGCAAGGGGGACCTCCCTGGTGTTGTGGTCCCCCCCGTTTCGCTCGAGACATCCCCATTCTCTCGCTCGGGGAGGCATCGTGGACCTCCTCGCTGGAGGTGGGCCCCCTGGTGGTGTTGGCATCGCTTCTCCTCCCTCCAAGTTCGTGTCCGCGACGAAGTTCACAGACCAGCTCGACACATTGCTGATCAAGTTATTGCGGTCGTTAATGAAAGGGAAGGCGAGGAGGGAAGTGAACGGGGGCATTCGGACACTGACGAACGAAGAAGTCGTATTGTACTGGAGACTGGCCCCGGCCCAAATAGAGCTGAGAATTCAGCGCGTCAAATGGTTGTAAAGCATGTCCCGCCACCCTGTTTACCACGCACATGTTTTAGGTGGCATTTACGGCACTACCGGAATGGACGAGCAAGTTAGTCGGCCAAGGATGGTAGAAGGGCAGATAGGAACGCACAGCACACCATGGGCACGCATGTTTCGGAACGATCTGGAGGAGTTTGCGGGGGCTTCCGACGACTTCGCAGGGGTGCGGGAGGATGTCACTAGCGTATACGATGTCTTCACCGACGAGGTCGCGGTTCCCGTTGTGCGATCCTGCTGTGCTCCGGGCACGGCGCGTCGGAGTCGCCAACCCTCCCCCCAGAACGCCTGTTTCTTCCACCGTGCTGCTGAGCGACGGCGTTACGACGGCGATTGGTGTATAGATCCCCGTAGACTGGTTCATTTGCCCCCGCGAGACCGACAGCGAGATCAGCATCATCGCACTCATCATCATCATCATCATCATCATCATCATCATCATCATCATCATCATCATCATCATCATCATCATCATCAGCATCATCATCATCATCACGATCATCATCATCATCATCATCATCATCATCATCATCATCATCATCATCATCATCATCATCATCATCATCATCATCATCATCAGCATCATCAGCATCATCATCATCATCATCATCATCATCAGCATCATCATCGCATCATCATCATCATCATCATCATCATCATCATCATCATCATCATCATCACATCATCATCGTCATCATCATCATTCACATCATCATCAGAAGACGTCCTCATCATCATCAGCAGCAGAATCATCAGCATCATCACACTCATCCTCAACATCATCATCAGCAGCATCATCACCATCATCAATGTCATTATCAGCATCATCATCAGAATCATAACCATCATCATTATCATCATCATCATCATCATCATCATCATCATCATCATCATCATCATCAACATCGTCATTGTCGTTGTCGTCATCATCATCACCATCATTATCCTCATCAAATCATCGTCATCGTCAACGTCATCATCATCAGAATCATCAGAATCATCAGCATCATCATCAGCAGCATCATAATTAGCATCATCAGCATCACCATCACTACAAGCATCATCATCACCATCATCATCATCAGCATCATCATCACCATCATCATCAACATCCTCATCCTCGTCACCATCATCAGCATCATCATCGTCATCAGCATCACCATCATTACCATCATCACCATCATCAGCATCATCATCAACATCAGCATCATCATCATCATCATCATCATCATCATCATCATCATCATCATCATCATCATCATCATCATCATTATCATCGTCATCATCATCATCATCAGCATCATCATCATCATCACCTATCATCGTCATCGTCATCGTCATCATCATCATCATCATCATCATCATCATGAGCATCAGCATCAGCAGCATCATCATCGACATCACCATCACCATCACCAGCATCACCAGCACCATCATCGTCATCATCATCCTCGTCACCATCATCGTCATCATCACCATCACCAGCATCACCATCACCATAATCATCATCACCATCATCACCAGTATCAGCATTGTCAGCCTCATCAACTTCATCGGCATCTCCAGTATAATTAGCATCATCATCATCATCATCACCATCATCATCACCATCATCACCATCATCATCCGTTTCCACATATACCGATACATCCCTTCTCACTCGATCGGCACGACAGAAACGGCGCCTGAGGAAAACGGGTCCTGGACACGGGGCCTTCCCCAGGACCAGCTTTCCGTCACGAGTCCAGTTGTTGACAGTCCCAGGTCCCGGGGATGGCCCAAAAAGGCCGAAAACAACCAAGAACCTGAGGGACCCGTTTCCCTCGGGACCCCGGCCCGTCAAGGCCACTGCCAGCCACCTTCCCCCTTCCCACCACCCCTCGATCCTACTGGCTGCCTCCTGCTCCAACTCCTGGCGGTCACCCCCCCTGACCGCTGGCGCGCCCTCGCCTGCCGGAGTGGGCGAGGCGGTCTCCTCCTGAAGCGGGCGCGCGGCGCTCGGCACGATGCTACGACTCGCTCCGGATGCGCTCCCTCCGCCGGCGAAAGACAGCGCTTCATGACCTGGATGACCAAACTCACTCAAGAAACCTCCGAGGATCGGCGGCTGCACCAGAGGCGGATAGCACAAGGGGGAGCGGGGGACACTACGCGTTCCCAGGAGCTCCGATCGCCAGTGCCTTCGACGAGGCATCCCCGCGAATGCGTGCAATGCCCGCCTCCGTTGGGGTATCCGTCTCTTCTGCCTCCGCCGAGTGGGGGGGGCGGGGCAGGCGAGGGCTGTCCGGCGCGTGGCGCGGGTGGGTTGGATCGCGTCGGGGGGGAGGGTCGGCGCGCATGAGGGGCCAGAACGGGCCCTCAGTCGTCCAGAAAGAATATGGTTTCTCAGGGGCTCCTGCAAGCGCAGTAGATGAGCAGCTCCTCCCAACGAAGGCTCCCGAGGCTCTAGCAGCAGCCTGGGCGGTGGCACGGGATTCCGCCACGCCCGGGCGCAGAGACTCGGCCTCGGCCTGGCTCTCGCACCCGAGGGCCAGAGGAACGGCCTGCAGGCTGAGCAGCAAAAGCAGAGCCCTTGCTGCGAGACAAGGTGGGAGCCGAGCAGCGGCGACGTCGGGTTCCCCATTTGACGCCCCGCTGAAGGCGGAGGAGGAGGATGAGGAGGAGGGGTATGATCAAGTGTAGTATCTGTTCTGATCAGTGTGACAACTGATATGTCTCCAACTGGAGACTTGCTTGCCGCATTTATTTGTTCTGGGGAGGTACATCCTTGAGCTTGCTCAGGATTCCTCAAGCACTGCTCTGGCCTGGCACACCGCCAGATGTGGTGCACCCTCCGGGGTAAGAAATGGGACGCCTGCACATTGCTGGTCCTGTCTCATGTGCCGGGCGCCTTCCTGCCCCGGAGCGAGCACGGGGGCCACGGATGGGGGCACGGTCGCCCCCGATGCCGCTCCAGGCTCCGTGGGGTGCGTCCCCCTGACGGAGCCTTCTGCGAGCTGCGCAGGCCGCTCCTCCCGCGATCCTGCGGGGGCCTCCGCAGGGAACGCGGAGGCCGCGCTTCCGTGATCGAGCGGCGTGCTGCCAGCAGAAAGTGCAACACGGGAGCGGGTGGCTGCCGAGGGCCCCCGCTTCCACCACCGACTTGTCGTGGACCCTTTCTGGGCCGCAACACCGAGGCCGAAGCCTTCGCCCTCAACCCCTTCCTCTCTGGCCACTTCCGCCTCAGCAGCAGGAGGAGGCAGAAGGGTAAGCAAGCTCGAAGCGGGGTCCCTGGCAGGGCCTCGGGCTACGAGGAGGCAGGGTCTCCTGCCGCAGAGGGGGGGTGGAACACCCAAATCCACAAGTCGAATTCAGTCTAGGCCTTGATGGTCATGAATATCCTCGGAGACCATCGTCGCGGCAGGTCTAGCAGAGAAACGCTAAGCATTCTTGGCGATCCCCATACACCCTAAGGAACAGGACGTCGCAGTCTGCACCCTTCACAAATGCCGCTCCTCGCTTGGCCAACCGATGCGCGGAAGCGTTTCCAAGCAACTCGGATTCGGTCAGATTGCCCTCCCGCGCGTCTGAGATCGAGCTATGACGCGGCACATGATTGAAGGTGAAGCCAGAAAACTCACCGCCGCCATGAGCTCTGAGCCTCAAACGGGCCCCACGATTCGACACGGCAGTTGCCGACCAGACGTTCATGCATCATGCCAGCGTGGCCCTGCAGTCCGGATGTCGTCGCCAATGGTGATGGTGCCGACCTCATTCGCGCTGTCCTTGATCCTGGACTCGAGGCTGGCGACACGGTCCTCCCAGGCGACGGCGACGCCGTTGACGAGGCCCTGCGTGTCGGAGCAGACCTGGGCCTGCGCCCCCCTGGAGAGCCCCTGTGGTGGACTCCATGCCCGCGACCTCCTCGGTGTACGACTGGCCGGCCAGCCACAACTGGGGGAGCTGTGGTCCTTACCCCTCTGGGGGAACCCATCGCGTCGACGATCTCTCGAGAGGGGTGTCGAAATCGATGGGTCCCCCAGGGGGTAAGGACCACAGCTCCCCCAGTTGTGGCTGGCATGACTGGATGCAGGCTTTCATGCTTCCCGTCTCGGCTGACATCTCGCGAGCTCGACCCTGGATGGCATCAGTCAGCGCACGCAGCGCCTCACTGGACGCCATCATGGCGGGAGAGGCGGGTGAAACCCTGATGGTTCCGAAGGCAAAATGAATAGAGCGTGCGGGCCCGCTTTTCTTTGTCGGCCCGTCCCGCGGTCCGAATAAGAGCTGCGGTAGCCTGGCGTTTGCTGCAGTGTGAGGCGCACCCCTCGCACGCCATTGCGTCACGGTTTCCGTCGGGGGCCCTGGAGCGTGCGGGCTGCACGACTGGTGTCTGGGGCCGATCCCCAAACAAAAATCTGAACCTCCCTTCGGCAGCGTCCAAGCTCGAATCGCCAGGGGAGCGTTTCGACCTTGAGCCAAAATGGCTACGGGCGGTTAGGTAGGGGAGGAGGGGAGGAAGACGAAGGGGGACGAGGGAGGCAAGCAGCTATTCCACAGGAGCTAACCTACTCACTACGTAACGGTGATGCAAAGGATCGAGGGATCGGCAGACGCTTTGGCAAAATCTCTCCACGACTGCATACTGGCTGACGCGTCCGCGACCAGCCTCTTGCTACAGTCGGACCCAAGCCGGCCAGCCATAACTGGGGGAGCTGTGGTCCTTACCCCCCTGGGGGAACCCATCGCGTCGACGATCTATCGAGAGGAGTGTCGAAACCGCTGGGTCCTCCAGGGGGGTTAAGGACCACAGCTCCCCCAATTGTGGCTGGCCTGCCAAGGGCTTAGAAAGCAGGGCCCCTGGTGTCAGCAAGGACCTCCAGTCCAGAGCGCGACGACAGCTCTGGCAACTCACAGTGCTTTAGATCATCCGCAGAGGGAAGGAGATCCACCGACAGCTCCCGGGCACCAAAACGCTCAGGAGGAGGAACAGCGTGAAGCTGAGTGAGAAGTCAGCTGCTGTACATCCTCCTCTCCATCCTCTTTCTCATTCAACTTCTGCTCTCGTCCTCTATGAGTCGGCTCACAAATCTCGGCGTTCCTTTTCCCAAACGGGGGCGAACAAACAATATCAAGCAAGACCTGGCGAGGAGGGGATGTGGACGGAGCCGAAAGGACGAGCTGAGACATGCGTTGACGCTTCATAGCGCAGCTCGCACGGTGGCTCAACGGTGCTAATCGGAAGACTGGGGGAACTCGCGGGCTGCCAGCCCTGATAAGATGCACGCGCAAGGCTGCCGGCCACCTCTCCATGCCACGCCAGTCATCAAGATCGGCGCGCCTCGACGGGACACCTGGCATCCTGGCAGCCTGGCAGGAGTGAAGAAGCCGGAACGACCCACCTGTTCGAGGGATGTAAGGAAAGGATGCAAGACAGCCGGGTGCCCGAAGTGACACAACAGCTTGAGGGCCACGCAGCATGGTTGGCTCAGGATGGTCCCAGCAGGTGCAAAAGGCCAGCCTTGGAGTACCACTCTAAAGAGGCCCAAGAACGCACAAATAAATACACACAAATCCCAGGATCCCCCATAGTTCCAATATTTTCTGGGTCTTCGTCTTCACCCCCACTTTCCATAGTTTCCATATTTTCCGGGGAGTCGACGATTCATTGTGTCTGTGTTTTTTTCCCCTCCTGACACTCGTCCATACTCTGGAGTTTGCTCGCGGGTCGAGGAACAGGAGAGCATCGGAGCCGCAGTGCGCGCGTGCTGCGCACGCTCGGCATCGCTACACCCAGATCCCCATCCCTGCTGGGCTGGCCCACAGTCAACCAGTACAGCAAGGATGCGCGATAAGGATGCAAGGGCCTTGGACGCCCATTTCGAAGCTTTTCGAGCGGGGCGCGGCCAGCGAAAGCGGCGAAGGATGGACCGAGGAGGCAAGGATGCAAGGGTACCCTTGGGTAGGTTGCCCATCCTTGCTATGCGGGTTGACTGTACCGCCTCTAGGTGGGGGGGGATAACCGAGCAAGGTCTTTAGAGCCCCACCCAAAAAAGGTAACTTGTTAATTTCTCGGCAGCCTTATTCACGGACTGGTGGCCCACCAATAGGAGAAACTAATCATTGTTTCCCCGCGGCACCCGCCGCGCAACAACGACGCCGATAGCTACGACTTCGATTGCGACTACGACTAGGTGGTGGTACGACGACGACGAGGAGGAGGAGGAGGAGGAGGAGGAGGTTCCAGGACCAGTCCGATTCACCAGGAGAGACAAAGAGGGATAGGGGCCAGAACTGATGACTTCTCTCGGTGAGGTGCCACGGAGCCCGACGCAGACGGCACCCAGCTGGCCCCACCTGTGACTACCTACCAGACCACCCCAACCCAACCCGAAGACCCCGATTTCGGGTTGGGGGGGTACGGGTTCCATATGTGTTTTGTTCAGTGTCCCCCGACTCCCCCCCACTGGAAATGGAGGGCAAATTGAGGCCCTCGGGTTGGGTTGGGGTGGTTTGGTGGGTGGTGAACCTGGGGGGGGGCTCTCGCAGACTCGCCAGGCGCGCACCAGCGCCCACCGCTGGGGCTCAGACAGGCCGCGCTCCTGCTCCAGCTGCCGCACCGCGGTCAGGGCGGAGTCGACCTCGACGTGGACGTAGCCTGCCCGGGGCGGGCGCCGGGCCGCCGCACCTCTCCCTCTCTCTATATGCGTAGGCGGCGGGCGAGGGGGGGGAAATGAGAAGGAGAAGGCCTTCTCAGAAGGCGGCGGGACTTCTCAGAAGCCCTCGCGCCTTCTGAGAAGTTTTGTTCTGTCTTCGGGGAATGCTCAGGAAACTTCTCAGAAGGCCGCGGAACTTCCGAGACTTCTGAGAAGGCCCGCCCCTTCTCAATTCCCCCCCCTCCCTCTCTCTGTGTGCGGGCACCGGCGCCTGCCGGCGCTCGGACGTCCACACCCCGTGCCTCCTGTCGGTGTCGCGCGTGCTCTTGCTGCCCGATGCAGGACGCTCCTCGGTGGTCCTCGCCGAGGATCGGGGGCGCGCAAGCAGGGATCAGAGCGATCCGTGGATTCGGCGCGCGGTCGCCAAGTCCACGCCATGCATCGGGCGAGGACGCCCCCCCCAGAGTGCGGCCGGTGCCGCCCCGCTCGGCGGCGGAAGCCCGCGACTTCCCAGGGGAACGGGGCCCGTCGCTGATCCACGCCCCCTGGATCCATGTTTGCGATCGCCTGAAGAACGGGGTCCTCGAAAGTCCCGACCCTTTCCCCAAAACCGGCTTTTCTTCCTGGGTCGTTTCTTGACGGTCCCGGGGCCTGGCAATGGCCCCCCAGAGGCCCCAAATGACGACCTACCAGACCACCCCCACCCCGCCCCACCCCAGCCCAACCCGAAGACCGTGTTTGCAAACGCTTGATTACTCCAGCGCCTTGACTGGGCGCAGCGAGCAGAATGGAGGCGAGAGCGAGCGGGCCCCTCGGCCTCGCCCCCGCGGCCGTGCACGGCCGCGCGCGCGCCCGCGCCAGCAGCGTCCTTCTCCCCCTCGAGGGCGAGCCATGTTTGCGATCGCCGGAGAGAAAGACAAAAAACAACAACAAAAATAATGACAAAAAAAGGCCCGAGCGATGCCGAGGGCGGAAGGGGGCGGAGGCAGCAGCGCGCCGAGAGAGGCAGAGGCCAAAGCCAGAGGCGGGCGGCGAATGACGGCGGAGGGGCTGGGCAGAGGGGGCGCGCGGGGCGACGTGGGAGACCACGGGCCTGGAAGGAGAAACAACGGCATGAGCATAGACTTTGGGCGCTCCGCGCGGCTTTCTCGGAGCCGCACTGGGCCCCCCTCCCTGGCGCCGCCGCCCCCCGGCGGCGCCTCCAGCGCCGCCCCTGGCGCGCTCCGCGCGCCCGGGGGGGGGGCTCCAGCGCGGATCCAAGAAAGCCGCGCGGACCGCCAAAAAGGGCATGTCCATGGCGTTGTTTCTTCTTCGACCGTCCCCACACACGTCCTGCAGCCCTCCAAAGGTTCTGAGAGCACTCTTCGGTGGGCCTCTGGGCAGGCCGGGACGCCCCGCCACTGCGTGACACATGTTGGTGTCTCGCTTCCGCTTCCGCCGCTTGCCGCCGACCTCGCGCCGGCGGGCTCGCCGCCGCCTGCGTCCGCCAGCGGGGGCAGACGGGCCGGCGCTTCAGGCGAGGCCCCTCCTGGGGCGCCCCGTCTAGGAGGCGGAGGGGGGGAAAGCAGAGCAAAGCAAAAACTATCGGACCCTGGGTCTCCCTGAGCGGCGGGACGGAACCAACGGATCTAAGTGGCTAACGAAAGCGACTTCCCACTGAGAGGGGGCCCGGCAGGCGGGCGGGCGCACAAGCCCGGAGGCGGCCCTCGTGAAGGCACACTCCAGCGGGCGCATTGTGGCACCATCCCCAGTACACAGCCCTCACAACGAGACACCTACGCACAGCAAACGAGGAGCCGCGCAGCAGCAGCAGGATGAAGATCCCAATAGTTGTGGTATGTCAGTGGTGAAGCTGCACACCTGGCGCACGTCACCTCGCACACGATATCTGTCGCCTCGCTTTCGACGTAGAGCACCTTCAATGCGACGATTTCTGTCCCGAGATGAACTTGGCGGCCCGAACGAACAGCAAGGATTCGGCACAGCCGATCATGCCACAGAATGCCTTGGAGCTGCTGCCACCAAGACAGACGTATGGCAAACATGCGTGGGACGTTCGCGACGCCACTTCACAGCAGGTCGACCACGCCGTGCTAACCATTCAAATTTCCTGCATGAGGGAAGCCTGGCAACGATCACACTTACAGTCGCCTGGTACCGACTGCGTGTGGGCGTGCCCTTACGATGCCGCACTCAGGTGCCAGCGAATAAGATCGTGGCACTCTGTGCCTGTTGTTTGCTGCTGGGCGTTGCGTGCTCGGTCGACCGCACTGAACCTTGGATCTTGGCCTTCGTCGCTGCCGTGCGCCAGCACCGAATCCGTCCACACGTCCACCGCGATGAACGCATGGTTGGTGGTAGCGCCTAAGTTTCCTTTCCACGACCACCTTAATTTCCCAAGGTTGCCCATTATGTTCCTCCTCACCCGTACCATCCACGTTCTGCTTGTCCTGGTGTTCACTACCGTCGAAGTCCTCCGACTGCTCGTTCGCCTCCTCCTCCTCCGCTCGCGGACATATAGTATCCATATGAATGGTTCGTTCACTTCAACTGCTTCACGTATGAAGCCGTCAGGAAACCGAACCACTGGTTCGTAAATCCGAATGTGTTGTCTTTCACCACCTCCCACCATGCCTCCTCCTTGATGTACCCAATGTTTCGTTCCTGTCCCGTCACCACACTCATACTCAGCATAATAATGATGATGTTTCTCATCTTCATCGTCATCCTCATCCTCATCATCGTCATCGACCTCGTCATCATAATCACCATCGTCATCGTCATCAACATCGTCATCATCATCATCATCATCATCATCATCATCATCATCATCATCATCATCATCATCAGCATCAGCATCACAATCATCATCATCATCATCATCATCATCATCATCAGCATCATCATCATCATCATCATCAGCATCATCATCATCATCATATTCATATTCAGATTCAGATTCATGTTCATATTCATATTCATATTCATATTCATGTTCATATTCATCTTCATCAACATACTCACCATCATTATCATCACCATCGTCACACGCCCCCCCTCCTCAACCGCCCTCTCTTCCTCTTCCCACTCCTTCCTCCACGCCCTATTCCGTCCTTGTCCCCCTCCTCCCGCTGGGCTGGGCCCCAGTCACCCCCCCCCCCCCGCACTCTCTCCTCATCCACCTCTCTCGGCCGATCCCATCCTTTCCCATCCCACGCACACACAAACATACACACACACACACACACCACTTTCTCATCCACTTTTTCTGTTCTGCCCCCTTTTTGCAGCACACTCCCCATCCACGCACACCGTTTCTCCCATGTTTCTCCCGATCCCCCCCCCCATTCACTCCCTCATCATCATCCAAACTAAACCCAATCTTTGTCCCCAATTCACCTCCACCTCCTCATACGCCATACGGTCCCGTCTAACACTTCTGATCTGCCTCGAATTGTTCTACGGTAGCCCTCCACTCCTCATGGTTTCTCGCCTCCCTCTATATTTTGTTCACGCCTCCCCTTGTGTAAGAACGCATGTGTATGTATAGCTCACATACTCTGCATGTTTTTGCTCCTCCCCCCCCGGTCCTGGGGAAACCAAAAAGGTACCGATACCGCTACCCCCTGGACCTCTCCCAGGGTGCGTTCGGACCAGAATTTCTAGGCGAATCCAGCGACGGCGACGAGGGCCTCCGAGGAGGCCCCAAAAGGGGACAACAAGGGAGGGGTAGAGGTATGGGTACCTTTTCCTCCTCTGAGGTCCCGCGGCGGTCTCGGATTCAACTCCAATCTGGCAGGCAGCTCGGCGCCGGCCTCAACCCGCTCGCGCCGGCTCTCGCTGCGGCCCGCGGCCGCAGACGAACCGCCAGGGACGCGCACGGGGCCCGCGAGAGCGCCCGGCGGGGGCTGAAGCCCGCGCCCGGGCCAGGCTCCGCGCCGGCAGCCGCTCCCACGGGCCCCGCGGGCGCCCCCGCCAGGCCCGCACCGTCGCCCCCTAGCCTCGCCGCCCGTTCGCCGCGCTCGCCTCTGGGCCCACCCCGCGGTCGCGCCGGCCCTCGCCGCGGCGAGGCCGCCGAGGGCGGCGCCGACCTCGGGCCTGCCCGCACCGCCAGGGCCAGCGCCCGCGCCCGCCTCGCCCGCCCATCCCGCTGCTCTCTTCTTTGCAGATCCACTTCCTAGGCAACAGCTCTTCAATCCGACACGTCGGTAGAGCGGCCAAGGCGTTCCGCGTGAGGCTTCCTCGACAGCTATACACTCGATGCTTAAATTCCCATAAGTTCACGCATGGAGGGCTGGTCGTTTTCCAGAAATGGCTCTCACCTCAGCGCCACGCATCTTCGTCTGAGACGCTTCCACCTGTCAGACGGAGGGCTGGTCCTCGCCCTAGCGCCGCGCACACTCGTCATTTGAACAATTCCAGCTGTCACGAATTGCAAGACGTGTCTTCAAAAAATTGAATTTCAGGCTTGACGCTTGACATTCCCTACGAATTACGACCAAACGCGTAAACATGACAAATTTACCGCACACGGAAGGCTGTTCCTGCCAGCATGGGGCTCCTGCCCGCGTCTTCATTACGTCTGGCCTGACGCGTGACAGTGTGCCATTACGTATGACCCGACGCGCAACATTGTGCAACAGCTACGCCTGTGGAGTGCGCCCCCTTGTCAAAGCGGGGCATTCGCTGCAACCGTCCAGTCCTACCTCTTCGCATTCCTCAGGGGAGTTCCATTTCCAGACGGAGCTTTCGCCTGAAGGAGAGGCCTCACGAGGTCAAAGGAACTGCCCGTAGGGACTTATTAGCAAGGGTTCGGGACGGGAGTGTATGACAGCACCGTGGATGCATCCTGGGTCGTTTGTCTTTTAGCATTGTCCTCCTCCTCCTCCACCTCCTCCTCCCCTTCGCCACCATCGCCTGCATCGTCACCATCGCCGCCATCCCCATAACCATTTGACATTCCTAGCATCACCACCACCACCATCATAATCACCACCATCGTCGTTCAAATCATCATCTGCATCATCTGCATCATCTGCATCATCAGCATCAACATCGTCATCACTATCATCATCACCTTCGCCCCATCAACACCATCATCTACAACCACATCATCCATATCGTTATCCATGTCATCATCAACACATCGTCAACCTCATCATCAATATGAACATTCACATCACTACTGTCACGAACATCACCATCGGTATCATCATCCCAGCAAACTCCATGAACCGAATCGTCAGTTTTGTCATCATCTGCATCAGCATCATCATCAGCATCAGCATCATCATCGTCGTCGTCAGTATCATGATTAGTAGTATTAGTAATAATGTTATTACAAATGTTGTTCATGTTTGTGATAGTATGATGAGCTTTTGTTATATAGTGTTACTATTGCTACTACTATGAATAATGTTAATACAATCAGCATCATCATCGTCATCACCATCACCATCACCATCACCATCATCATCACCATCACCATCATCATCATCTTCATCATCATCATCATCATCATCATCCTCAGCATCATCAACGCCATTTGCAGTTTCTTCACCGTCACCATCATGCACCTCATCATCCTCATCGTGAAACTCCACGTCCTCTTCATCGTCCGGGCTCGTGGCTGTCCACCTGCGATGATGGCTGCTGGGCCCCGACGGGAGGCGTCCCCGCGCGTTCCCTTCCACCCAACACGGGGGGGGCGGCGGCGCGGGCGAAGGGCGAGCCGTCTCCCGACGTCTTCTTCCGAAGAGCCGCGATGTCTACCAGGAGCCCCTGGGGATGGACAGCGGGCGGGAAGGGGGGAGGGATGGGATGCGCCGAAAAGGGGGCCATGATTATTAAACCTTCTCACTCCCCGCGCTCCTCCGCAGCTTCGGCCACCGGGTGCCTTTCTCGGGGCCCAGGAGGCCATCAAGCAATCAAGCACTGACCCGTGGCGAGGAGCTGGCCCTGCGGAAGGGGTCGTGAGCTCTGGTCGGGTGCGAAGACGAGGCGGGCCAGGAAGAGGAAGGTTGACGCATCATGGACCGAGGCATGTGCGCGAACGACGGGGAGAAGCAGGGGGCGTAGCGAGATGCTAATAACAGACAAAATGTGTCACGAAATCCGCCGGCCCCCGCTTGCCGGGGGTGAGAAGGCGTGTGAGTTCATTGACTATCACCTCCCCCTTCCCCCCTCCCCCAGGGTCCAGAATCTGGTTGGCTTCAAGGGGGGGGACACGAACCCCTCGACGCCTCCCTGGAGACTCCGGAGCTTCCAAAAACTGCCTTCCGCACCTCAAAGGCGTGCAGCACGGTCCTGAATCGCCGAACGACTGACCCAAGACGCCCCAAGACGCCTGCGAGGAGACGCCCCAAGAAAGGCCCAAGAGCACTCCCAAGATGGCCCCGAGAGGCATAAAACAAGGCGTTTCTTAGCATTAGGTGTTTGGTTCTCGTTGGGATTGTCGTCTTCTCGAGCTTCCGACGCTCCTAGACGGCCCAAGATGCCTCGGAAACCGCCCCAAAACTGCCCACCGACGGACCAAGATCGGGGATGGACAGAACCCCCTTGAGTAAAGCGTGGTTTAGTGAAAACGACCTCGGATCCAGACCTGGCGGGCGCAAGCCTGGAAAATGACGGCCGTGGCGCCCTCTCGAGAACCGAAAACGGACAATCCACTAATCGACGTGTCAGGGTGGGGGTTCTGTCCACCCCCGACAAGAAGATTCCAAGACGGCCCAAAGAGGGGCCCACGAGGGCCAAAGATCGCCCCAAGAGTGGCCAAGAGGGAGGACACGAACCGACATGCCTATCTTTCCGCCCCAAGAGGCGCCCAAAAGCTCCGAGACGCCCCCAGGCGGCTCCGAGAAGCCGCCCCTGAGCTGCTCCAACACTGCCCCCAAGAGGCTCAGCCAGGGCCCCACACAGTTCCCAAGACGCCCGCGAGAGCCCCCAAATGGTGCCTCAGAAGCCCACGACGACCCAACCGTGGACCCATCGCCTCTTCTGGGGGTCGGCGGAATGGCGCAAACCCCTTGGACAAAGAGGATTCGATGGCCCAAACAAGGTTCTATTGCATCCTCGGGGGACCCTGTCTGTCCCGTCGCGGCCCTACCCGCATCGAATCCGCGTCGGACTCGTCGGATCCGTGTCGAATCCGTGTCGAGCCCGCGTCGAATCCGCGCCCACTCCGCGTCGATGCCGCATCGAGCCCGCGTCGGGCACGAGAAAAGACGCCAGTGTTGGGGACAGGCGAGGTCCCCCGAAGATGCAACAAGGGCTCCCAACTTCGCGCTTCGCGCTGCGCGAAGCGCGAAGGGCGAATAACTGCGCGCTCTTGCGCCGCCTCCCAGGGGAGAAGAGGAGGATGAGGGATCGGGGCCGAACCGCGGAGCGCGAAGCGCGAATCACTTCGCACCCTCGAGGGCGCCCCTTGATGCAACGCAACGATGGCCCAGACGCCGGAATGGTGGCGGCGGGCAAGGCGGGCGACGGGCAGGACGGGCGAGGTCACGGAAGAAGAGGGCGCAGAACTGCAGAGGCGGGGCGGCGCGGGGCAGCGCCGGGCAGCCGCCCGGCCGGCAGCTGCAGCGAAGCGCCGTCGAGAGCGACGCGCCAGTCCCACCAGCCCTCTGGGCGTAGGCGGTCTAGAGAGGCTCCTCCTCCAACCCCATTATTCCCCCTTCGGGGAGGGGCTCACCCGTCCCCTCATTCCCTCCCCCGGACACAGCTCTGGATCCACTGCATGCTCCCCCGCTTCCCTGATCGAGGCAGCTCGCCTGGGCATCGTCTGCAGATGGGCTGGCGCGGATGCGCGAAGCGTTAAGAATACTCCGAAGGGCTCCCCGCGAGGCGAGGCGCCACAACCCAACGCACGCGCTGTCACGCGCTGCTCCTGCCCATTACTGGAACGACCTTGCGTTTTCAAACAATGGCGTGCGAGAGTAGCGTTTTGGGGGAAGCGCTTGCCGCTAGCGCCGCGTCCGTCAAGCATCATCCCTGGTTGCGGACTGCCGTGCTCACGCTTGGCCGATCGCATTTGCCCGCCGCATGCGGCCTTCTTCGCTTCCTGGCAGTAGGGACGAGCGGGTGATTCATTCTCACCCCCCCTCCTCGCCTGCAAAACTGACCGACCCCCTGTTTTGGGGCCGTCGCAAGACCCCCTGCTGGCAAAGCGGGAAAAGCGGTCACAACACAGCTGTGCCGCAGGCGGGAAGGTTCCCTACCCGCCTCCTCGTCCCTCCTCCCATCCTTCCTCCTCCTCCTCCTCCTCCTCCTCCTTCTCCGCCCCCATTCCTCCTCCTCCTCCTCCTCCACCTCCTCCACCTCCTCGTCGCCGTCGTCACTATCATTGTCGTCGCTGTCGTCATCATCATCATCATCATCATCATCATCATCATCATCATCATCATCATCATCATCATCATCATCAGAAGCAGCAGCATCATCATCATCATCATCATCATCATCATCATCATCATCATCATCATCATCATCATCATCATCAGCATCATCAGCATTATTCACATCAGTGCGCTTCATCAACAGCATCAGCAACAGCATCCACATCAGCATCATCATCATCATCACCACACATAATCAAATCATCATCATCACACCATCATCATCATCACCATCTTCAGCGATCATCATCATCCAGCTCCTGCCGAGGGGAATAACGCCCGGCCGTCAATCATCCAGCAACAAGCTCATCATCATCATCATCATCATCAGCTCGAGCACACATCACATCAAGCAAAATCATCATCATTAGCCACCACCCAAAAACATCATCATCATCCAACCACAGCATCGCCGTCTCCGCACATCATCAGACACAGCCAGAGCATCAGCAATCATCTTTCATCATCAAAACACTCACATCATCATCAGCAGCATCATCATAATCATCATCATGAGCATCAGCAGCAGCATCAGCATCACCACCATCATCATCATCATCATCATCAGCATCATCAGCATCGTCATCAGCATCGTCGTCGTCGTTATCGCCATCGATATCGTCATCACCATCACCGTCATCATCATCATCATCATCATCATCAGCATCACCATCAGCTTTATCGTCATCAGTATATCACGAGCATCCCCATCACCCTCCTCCTCCTCCACCTCCTCCTCCTCTTCTTTCTTCTCATCATCATCACCACCAGCGTCGCCATCACCACCATCAGCACCGGCATCAGCATCAGAATCAGCATGAGGATCATCATCCTCCTTCTCCTCAGCATCATTATCATAATCATCGTCCGCATCCTCATCGTCCTCATCATCCATACTCATCATCATCATCAGCATCATCATTATCAACCTCATCAACATCATCCGCCAGCCTAATCCATCAGCATCCCCATATCTGCCATCATCCCCATCACCCTCCTCCTCCTCCTCCTCCTCCTCCTCCTCAGCATCATCATCAGCGTCATCATCATCATCATCATCATCATCATCATCATCATCATCATCATAATCATCATCACCATTACCATCACCATCAGCATCATCATCACCACCCTCGTGCTCCTTCTCCGCCTCTGCATCGTCGCAATCAACATCATCACCATCACGATCACCATCACCATCACCATCATCATCACCATCACCATCACCGTCACCATCACCATCATCATCATCATCATCATCATCATCATCATCATCATCATCATCATCATCATCATCTTCGTCGTCCTAGTCGTCCTAGTCGACGTCGTCGTCATCCTAGTCGTCGTCGTCGTCGCCACCGCCCCCGCCACCGCCACCGTCACCACCAACGTCCCCATCACCATGCTCATCCTCATCCTCATCACCGTAACCATCACCATCACCAACACCATCACCATCACCATCACCATCACCATCATCATCATCATCATCATCATCATCATCATCATCATCATCATCATCATCATCATCATCATCACCATCATCATCATCATCATCATCATCATCATCATCATCACCATCACCATCATCATCATCATCATCATCATCATCATCATCATCTCACCATCACCATCACCATCACCGTCATCATCATCATCATCAGCAGCAGCAGCAGCATCATCAGCATCAGTATCATCATGATCATCGTCATCGTCATCATCATCTTCAACATCATCAGAATCGTCGTCCTCGTCGTCCTAGTCGTCGTCCTCGTCGTCGTCGTAGTCGTAGTCGTCGTCGTCGAAACATTTGTGCTAGCCGTCGTTGTCGTCGTCGTCTTCCTAGGCGTCGTCGTCGTCGTCGTCACCGCCACCGCCACCCCCACCGTCACCACCATCATCGCCATCACGATCCTCCTCCTTCGAACTTGCGCAGCCACTCTGCCTCGAACCGCCCGTCGCCTCGCGGCTCGAGCTTGGGCTTCCACATTGGCGGCCCGGCGGCCCCCATGGGCAACTGCCCGCCTCGGCGCTCGGCGAGACGCTGGTGGCGCTGGGACCGCCTGGCCGCGCGGCCGCCGCTGGCCGCCGCGGGCGCCCCGGGAGCCCCCTCGCCGAGGAGGCCGACGAGGCGGGCGGCGAGGGCGGCAGCGACGGCGGCAGAGCGGGGCGGCGGCTGGCCTCGGCGGCGCCGGCGCGGCGCCAGCGCGGCGCGGCCGCTCTGCCACGGGAGCTGCGCAGCACGGGCCCGGCCACGCGGCCCCGCAGCTCGAGGGGCCCGAGCAGCCAACGCGACCCGGAGCTGCTGCGCACTGACTTCCTACCAGACCACCCCAACCCAACCCGAAGACCCGAATTTCGGGTTGGGGGGTACGGGTTCCATGTGTGTTTTCTCAATGTTCCCCGACCCCCCCACACTGGAAATGGAAGGCAAATTGAGGCCTTCGGGTTGGGTTGGGGTGGTTTGGTGGGTGGTGATGCACGGGCTGAGGTTGTGAAGGGTGGCGGCAGCAGGGCGCTCACCTGCCCCCAGGCCCACCTCTCACCGCAAGAGGGCGCACGGTGTGCGAATGCCAGTTCTGTCTTCATCACGTGGCAGAGCACAGCACTCCGTGGTGAGGTGCGCCGAGGAGTTCTTGGCGCTGCACTCCAGTGCTCGTGGCCGCGCACGCCTGCCAGGAAAAGGAGACCGGGAGGGATAGGGGCGGCGGTGGGGCACGCAACTGCGCCCCCTGCCCACTGCTGCCCGCCGTCCCCCCATGAACGCCGCCGCCCCGTCGACGGGGGCCTCTCGGCCCGCGGACGCCGCCGCGCAGCGCAGCGCAGCCCGGCGGCGGTCCGCCCCCTGTGCTGCGGAGCGGCTCGCAGCCGAGCGGGAGCCCACCGAGACGGGCCCTGTGGCGGGCGCTGCCTCGAGCAGGCGCCGCAGAGGGCCGCGCCGAGGGCCCGACGCTGCCCGTGGTCGCGGGGAAGAGAAGATGGCGAGCCCGGCAGCCTTCGTCGGCCTCCCCGTGGAGGCGCCGAGGGCGCTGGAGCAGGCAGGCGGGTTCGGACTCCTCGCGCGCCTCGCGGAGGGGTGGCCCATCGCCAGCGGCAGGCGTCGCACTGCGGGCGAAGCTCGTGGCCCTGGCCAGGATCCTCCGAGCACTGGCCCTGGGCGCGGCCGGGCGGACCGAGAAGCGCGAGGCCGTTGGCTTTTCAGCCGCGGAGGCGGAGAGCATGGCAGGGTGGCAGGCTCTCCTGGAAGTAGATCGATATCCTTCCTCCCTCCTCCGCCTTCTTCCTCTGCCAGCCTCATCATAATCCTCTTGATCCTCCCTCTCTCCTCCCTCTCATCCTCCTCTTCCTTCGCCCTCCTCCCTGCTCCCGGCCCTCTCCTCACTATCCTCCTCAACCTCCTCCCACCTCCCTTCTCCTCTCGGGCACGGGGCGCGGGCGGGTGTCCAGGCTGGTGCGGTGGTTGACCTGCACCGTGCCGTCGACTAACGACCTTGCCCCGGGGGCAGAGGGTGGCGCGGTCCAGCCGAACGGACCCGACTTGACGCAAACTCGCTGTCGCTTCCGCTATTGCTGCTGCCCCCTGCCGCTGGCGCGCCCGATGATGGGAGGGATAAAGATGACGGAATGGCTGAAACAACTGCTGAGGGACAGCGCTGCCCCTAACGCCTTCCAAGGACACGGCGAGACCCGTGGGAGGACCAGGGACGGTACGGCTACTTTGCCAGGCTGGGAAATATCCGTACCCACCGCCTGGGGAACCAATGTCCTTGGGCCCCAGGGGGCGGTGGATGTGGATGTATGTTTGGGCCCCAGAAGAAGGGGGGGCGAACGTATCCAAATCCACCGTCTACCGAGGTCCAGGATGTTGATAAGTTCCAACCTCGGACAGCCTCCACTACCATCACCACCACAAGCTGTGGGCGGTTGACTCCTGGTATCTACCGGCTGGCTGTGCGAGGCGCCAGCCGCGCCTGGCGAAGCATCGCCGTGGTTCGACCAGCCCTGGCCTGTGCCGGCGGTAAGGAAAGAGCAGGCCCACCAGAGGAGGCCAGGAGGAGAAAGGAGATTGAAAAGCAGCAAGTAAGGCAGGAGAGAGGGAAGGTCCCGGGGCCGTTCCCAGAACTGAGAAAGAGGGGATTTAGCAAACGGGTTCAGTTGGGGCCTGCCTCGCGGCGCAGCAGGCAGGCCAGACATGCCCTCCCCACCGCAAGGGGGCAAAACTTTCCACCCTGGCGGCAAGGCTGGGCGCCAGGGGGCAAGCCCAAGGGCTGCTCCGCGGGGGGCGGGACCCCAGCACATCCGCCATGGGCGATCGGTGAGGCTGTTGCTCCTCCTCCTCCTCCTCCTCCTCCTGCTCCTCCTCCTCCTCCTCCTCCTCCTCCTGCTCCTGCTCCTCCTCCTCCTCCTCCTCCTCTTCCTCCTCCTCCTCCTCCTCCGCTCCTACCTCCTCTCCTCCTCCTCCTACCTCCGCCCACCTCCTCCTCCTCCTCCAGCTCCTCCTGCTCCTCTTCCTCCTTTTCCTCCTTCTTCTCTTCTTCCCCCTCCCTCCCTCTATGGCGTTCTCACTCGGGGCAGGGGGAGCCCCGTCTAGCGGGAGGCCACCTCAGGAGAGGCCCTTACCCCTCGAGCCCTGCAGAGCCCGGCGATGGCACCCCCCCCTTCTCCCCCCGCGCCTGCCCTTCTCGCCCCCCCGCCTTTTGAGCAAGGACCGACCGCCCCGGCATTCCTATGAACCTTTTCTCCGCGGCGAACCTCTCGGGCCAGCAGGGCACGGCGAGCGCCCGCGGAAGCGCGGAGCACCGAGTTAGGAGGAGAGGCGGAAGAGGAGGAGGAGGAGGAGGAGGAGGAGGAGGAGGAGGAGGAGAAGGAAGAAGCCCCCGTGGCCCGATCCGCGCACGAGGCGAGCAAAGACCCTCGCCTGGAGCGCGGCCAACCGCTCGGCAGCTGGCGGCGCCGACGACGGGCGCAGGGAAGCGGCCCTCGCCGCGCAGATGGCCTGCGTGGCGGCAGCTTCGGCGGCTGCCCAACCGGCGGCCGCCGCGCGCGCCGCGGCGGCGCGATCCCTGCCTCGGGCCCCCAGCGCAGAGCGGGGCCAGACCGTTGGCGCGCCAGCCGCGCGCGGGAAGGCGAGCCTCACCAGCGTCGGCGCCTGCGGCAGCGGCGCCTGCGGCGCTGGGGCGGCAGCAATGCGAGGCCTGGCCCGCAGCCGCCGCGCGGCAGCGGAATCGCGCGCCATGACACGGTTCAGGGCGCCTCCCGGCCCGCGCAGGCTGCGCTCGGCCCCCAAGACTGCGGCCTCGTGCGTGACGAGCTTCTCTGCGATGGCTAGCAGCCCCGTCGCCAGACCGCACGGCGGCGGGCAGCCAGCAGCAGCTTTGGCAAAGACGTCTGCAAATCGATCGGCTCACCAATCAACTGCCGTGACCACGTGCTCGGCAAATCTCATGGCCGTGCCCAGTTGGTTGCCGTGAACCGGCATCCACGAAAGTTTGCCGGCTGTGCCCAACTCCAAAATGTCGCCGTCTACAATGGACACTCGAGCCCAAACCTGCGCCAAGTCGAAAGTGAGCCTGGGAGCTCAAATATGGCATATAGCCTGGCAAATTGCGTCCATCGCTCTGCTGTGAAGGTACAGTATGAGGGGTGGACGGATAAGATAGGATAAGATCGAGGTAATGATCTTCCCAGCACATAGCGAACACTCGCGGTGTCCGGGCAAATAGGGCGCGCGTGCCTTGGGCCAAAGGCAACGGCGCGCGAGCTATGCTCCCGATACTGTAACATCTCCCAAAGAGCTACCCTTAAAGTCGGGAGGGGAGGAGACGGAGAGCATAGTCGCACGCAAAGATCGCGCGCACGACTGGTTGCAAAAAAGAAAACAGTGCGTACAGTCTGGTCAAACACCAGACTGTAAGGCGAGTTTCCTCGCAAAATATTTCGCGCAAATACAGGACGGCCCCTTCAAACAATGAAGGGCTATCGGCTCAGTTAGAGGTAAGCCAAAATTAGGCCATACCTCACCAAGCAAATGTGTATTAAGGCAAAGAGCCTGAGTTGTACGAAGCCGGCTCGTTGCCAGGCGCGAAATATAAAGCTCGTTTCCGAGCAGCTAAAGGGGCGCCTTTATAGTAGGCGCCCGTGCTGGCAAACTGGACCGCGAGGGCAACAAGGACAGACTAAAATTGATTAGACTTAGGTTTGTCTCTGTCCTCGGGACCCCGAAAGGGAACAAATAGCTTCACGTCATACTTAAATGACTGAGTGCCTGACATCACTTCCAGAAGCAGCTCCCGATCGATGCTTCCCTTTGTATGCCCATCTGCGGTCATATCCCTAGTATCACACCATTGCACATTATGTACTATACCTATATCCATGAGCTCACGTATCCAGCTGATATGTCCAAGCAGAGTCCGTTCTGTAGGTATTTTGAGATCCCTGCTTGATCAAGATTTGTAGACGGACTCAGCGTCTATGGTAAGAGAGACTTTGATAGCAAGGCCTCCAACTTCACGCATGTCTCGTAGTTGTCGTGGAGTCAAAGCCCCTGCCTTAAGCTCGTGAAGAGTAATGAGCGTAGGGTAACACTCATCAAGGTTATGTGCGGCTGCAAGTGCCTCCGCAGCATAACTGGACCTCACCTGTAATCGGTGTGATTTGCATAGTCCGTCACAAAGGTGAACGACGGACTTGCCTTGGGGCGAGTTTCCTCGCCGTAGTACGTTGGCCCCGCGTATGCCGCGGCCCTTGGCCTCGTCATCCTCCTCCCCGGTAAGCTTCCGATACCCCGAATCACTATGGATGTCAACTTCATTCGTCGGCTTCATCCGAGGGAAGGTGATACGTTTCGGACTGCTGATCAGCTTTCGCGTCACAGCATTCAAACGTCTGACTTGTAAATTGGTGGGCTCTTGAATTTTCTGAAGAGAGACCACATATACCATAAGCCAGATTTGAGTAAGAAGGGCATAGGCGAAGGCTCCTCGCAGGCTGACGAACATGTCGGTAATAAGTTTCGTGGCTTTGGCGTCGGCCGCCGCTCCTGTAAGTTCTGGATGTGTGATGGGACGTAGTTGTTTGATTTACTCGTCCTGGTCCATGATCACATCTCCCTGATCATCTTAGAGTACGAACGGCGCAGATCGTACATGTTGCTTGTTTGAGAAAATAAAAAAAATCTAAAAAAAAAAAAAATAATAAAAAAAAAAAACATCATAAACAAAGAAGAAAAATTCAAATTATCAAAAAACCACAAATACAAAAACACTAAAACCCCACGCCCCGTCTCCACCAAACACAATCACCCCCACCCAACACCCCCCCACACCACCCCCCCCTCAAACAGATAAGCCTGCCTCCCATATTCGCCCGAGATACAACTTTGTACATAGACGTCTCTATTTTTCCTCTAGCCCTGATACAATGTTTAAATTGAAAGTACCTCGACAGTTTGGGGCCGTCAGGGCCGTCAGAAGGTCATGGCTGAATTCAAAATTCCACGGAACGAACAGATTAGCTGGTCGGTGCAAGTCCTATAGCTCGTGTGGTCGTACGAAGTTTGAGAGAGAACGCTCTTGGAGCGTCCTTTGTACCCGTTCCTGGTTTGAGGCATCTAAGACAGTGTCGACTTTCGTCGTAGGATGAGAAGCCGGGTAATGTACGAAGTACCTGAGCGCTTCCTGGTGGAAGAGTAAAGCAAACCATGCGAGTTTCCTCGCCGGTGGCATGGCAAGTTCCTCATAGGTCAAACCCTTGAGGAACGCCTTATCGATATCCATGGATGCTAAGATCCACTCTGGATGGCATGCCGCTTCACTTGCCAGGAGTCGTTTGGACTGCCTTCGGGCGGTTCCCGAGAATGTTTCCACATCAAAAGCCTCAGTATCCATAAATCCACGAAGGACCAGTCTGAGACGAATGGTTTTAACGTTCTCGGTACCCATCTTTACGAACTTCCACTTGTATACATATCTGGATGTCATGATGTTGGAAGCTTTGGATAAATCGTACATCTCAAAGCATCGAGTATCAATCCAGATTTTGAGCTCAGTATATAAGGCTTCACTAACCTCCTTTGGATGTGCTGCTATGTCGGCTTTGGTTAGTAGATCATCTTCTTTGACAACCACAGCACGTTTAGCAGCAGAGGATACATATACTCTCATCGTTGCGACCATATCGGTATCGAGCTGTGCAAGTTGAGTCTGATCCAACACTATTTTTGACATTTCTGATGTAAAGCATAATTCAACGTAAGGACCGTATTCATCACTGTCTAGAGAGTAGCTCTCGTCGGTTGTGTTTGAACAAAGAGATACTAGACAGGACTCACATGATTTCGGCTCGTCTCCGAGCATATCTGATGATGTAATATCATCTTCGTCCACAAATGCTGAAACCAAATCACATTGGTCGGGCAGCATAGTTGTTGGGACGCAATAAAGATAATCATCGGTAATCGTCGTAGGATGAAGGTCCATACGTAGCTCGTCGTACCACTCTTCCAGCATCATAGCTTCAATATTGTGTTCCTCATTTTCCTCGTAGATTGTCGACAGACGGCCTTCGCTCGGCGATGAAGCGTCTGGTGTGTCTGGAGAAGGCCTGTTTCCAGGCGACTCGTGTTCTCCAGACGTGTTGCTTGGATGCTGATATTTAGCCAAATCGTCGTGAAATCCTAAGGAAGGGACACGTGAAGTCAAGCATTGAATAAGTCTGGAGTGAGTGCCACCAGTGATCTGAGAAATGTTTAAGCCAGTGCCCACGCATTCGTAATAGTGGAACGCCGGGCTGATGTCGTTGTCATAGTGGATCAGCGTAGACCCGGTGGCGTACTTTTCTGCAGGTAGGCTTGACACACTCTTAGCCAATCGAACTGCTACTACATGTTCTACTCGGAAGTAATTTCGTACGAGATACTGTAGTGCTAAGTGTACGCGCGGGTGAAACTTGCTGTCGTCTGACAGATTAAGGTTTCCCTTGTAATCGGGGATATGCCCGAAAACTTTGGCAGGTTCCCCTGCGCTGAGGTGTGCCACATAAGCAAGGACGGTTTGCATGGCCATATTATCCATGCCATGTTCCCGTGTGAGGAGACATTCGATGTATAGTGTGTGACGAGCATCAGGATACATCACAATTACCTCACGAGATCCTGCCTTGACAACAATATGTCCTCTTTCAGGCGCGTTTCGGATCACCGGGAATGGGCCGTTCCAGCCTCCATGGTCGTCCTTGGTGGCAGTAGGTCGGTGGTAGTCGACCAAATCCCCTGATGAGTAGAGGCAAGCACCATCAGGAGTCGTCTTAGCCCTAAGAGCCCGATTTGTCTTGGCCACAGCAGTAGCCTGAGTTATAGCTTCTAGGCTGACTTCCCTTACACGACGTTCTCGTTCGTGTCCTGAAGTCTCGGGTCCCTTGGGAAAGTCAAGGGTATCGAGATCAGGAAGGAAGGAGGGCTGACGTCCTGTGTGTGCCTGATATGCGATACTCCGTTATAAAACGTAACGCATTAGTAACGAAGATGCCTTCCGCCAGTACTCTAGCGAATACAACAGGGATGTTGTGTCTATTCAATTCTTCCTCAATCATGTGGAGGACGCCTCTGAGAAAGCCGTTTCGTGACTCAATTGAAGTCGCGTGTTGGCCAGGTGCTCGGATACGAAGTTCCGTGCCCTTATTGGCCATCATGGTTTTAGCGGCATCGTTATTCAGGGCGCCTTCTCCGTCTGAGTATAAAACTTTGAAGGGTCCGTGATAGGCAATCCAGCAATAGTGGTAGGCGTCGATGATAGCGTCACGTTCTCTGTCGGAAATTTCTAGGCCTGCTGCCAGGCGAATGCAACGATCCATAATATGAAATATGGTCCGTTTCTTGTAAAACACGAGGTCCATTTCCCCATCATCGAGCCAGTTACCAGGAAGGCTCACCGATGGTAGCGTTGAGTTTCCTGGACGTTCCCATGCTCTACATTCCCGACAGGTATCACAGACTTCCTTGATCATGTTCAGTCGAACGTTATCAAGCCCCACCTTTTCGAGGATTAGCCTCATCTTTGGCTCCTTCGCATGATACCATCGCAGATGCAGTTTTCGGAGTTCCTTTTTCACGACATGAAGTTCGTGACTACGGAGACTCTGTAGACTGTGTTGGATGTCGAATCTCGTCCAGTCGGGTAGTCGTGGAGCCCCAGAGCCGGTGGAGGCAAAGAGGGTTCCTTGTAGCTCTCCGTAGTTGGTCCCCTGTGTTAACTGCGTCTGGAGGTGGTGGTACGCCTTGTAGACGGCCGCGGCGGGCCGCTACCTGTGGCACTTCGCTAGAAGACGCAGAAGGCGTGTTTCCACGCTCGGGGGCGTCTCGTAGCATGTCGTAGCTGCTGGCACCAGATGTCGGATCGACGTTGCCGAAGGATCGTGGTCGCGGTGGCCTGGCGCGTGCGCCTTGACGGCCACCTGAAGCTGAAGCTTGGCCCTCACCAGGTTTAGGTAAAGGTTTCCACCAAGCTGGCACGGTTTTGCCTTCGGGGTCGTGGTCGTCTGGTAGTTTAAATGGTTCAGCAAACCGACATTTACCAGGTTCGGTATCGAGGTGGTTCTTAACACCCTTGCTTCTCGTAAGATCCCTCTGACATGCTGGACATGGCCAATATACAGAGATGGAATCATGATATTTACACTGCGTAGGGTCTCTGTTATGGCTGGGACTGTCCTTTCGGACGTTGTCGATGCATGCCGGGCAAGTAGCCACCTTTGGGATGATACGATCACCGATGCGTCTCATACCTTCGCCTGGTTCAGCTTGATCGGGAAGGTCTGTAGGATAAGCATGTGCGGTACTTATAGGCGCGTTTCCGCGCGTGGTGTCAATGGCTTTCGCCAGATATACAGCTTCCACGAAGGCAGACTGCAGTCGTCGGGTGTATTTTTGTGCCAGTGAAAGCTCGGTATTGCACGGTTGTGCGTGCACATGCTGACCGTTACACTTGAGTCGCTCAAAGGGTTTAAGAATTGTCTCGTCGTTGCTGGTGATATTTGTCGGCTTCTTATTATAGTCACCAGTCGTGTCTTTAAGTCCCGTAGCGCATTGGTCAATGCGCACGGTTGTAATGTGTGGTCGGTTGGCAAGCTTCTTCCATGGAGAAATATCGTCTACCCATGTTCCTGTAGGTTGTTCGCGTATAAACCACCTCCGAGAGTCATCTTGGGTTACAGCAATTTTACCACAATAAGTTATGTGTGGTAAGTCTTCTTTATGGTGCTGTTCCCAAGTGTTGTAGTTGACTTTGTAGTTGTAGTAGGATGGTGGTCCTGCGGTGCGGCAGCTGGGTTGCAGTATGGCAACTCGTACGTAGCATATAGCAAAGTAATGGTCTATAACCTGCTGCACCGAGGGGTCTCCCAGGTCGACATATGTAGTCTTGCCCAAGTTGCCGCCTGAGGAAAGTCCCCTTGAGAAGGCAAGCTCTGAGATGCCACCCTCACCGCCACAAAGCTCCAACATATCCACGCAGTTGTTATGACCATAGCATAGTGAAGCAACTATGCTGTATATGTTAGCGTGTGTGTCGGGCATAGATGTGGGGAGGGTAAGGAACAGGTCATCGTCCTCGTCGGAGCTTATCAGCTCAACAGGGACGTCAGTACTCCAGGTTGCCAAAAGATCCTGTCCGAGTCCTGACAAGTCGTCGCCGCAATCGTCGTTTCCGTCTTCAACGTGCTTTTTAATGCGGCGAGGCTTGATGCCTGCTTCCCTTTCGGCTTTGAGCCTCTCCTTCTGAGTTTTAATTTATTTAAAAAAAAAATTTATATAATTTTTATTAATTTTAATTATAATAATAAAATATATAAATTAAATTTAATAATTTAATAATTATTTTAATTAATTTATATTATTATATATAATATTTTTTTAATAATTAATAATAATAAAATAATTATTATTTATATATTAAAATTAATTTATTACTCAAATAATAAAATAATATATTATTATTTTAAAATATATAATTATATTATAATTATATTTATTATTGAAATAATTATTTACCGCGATCAAAAATTGGGTAAAGCTTGCTCGTCTTGTTCGTCGGACTGTGTACTCATTGTCGTGGTTGAATGGGTACATGCGTCAATCGCCAGAGTCGGGAGGGGGAGAGAACAGTCATCTATGATGACGCGTCGATGTTTCTGTGGTGATTGAGTCGGCTCGTTTCCGAGCAAGACCGGTTCCTCGGGTTGCCAATACAACCGAGTACTGATGTTGGCAACCCCTGCAGGAAATGGTGCATGCCAATCATATCCTGTTGGTTGATCGGTAACTGAGATATCCTGAATAACCGCATTGGTATCCAGGTTGATTGTTACACGTCGGATGACTTCAGACCATTTTGGTCCTCCTTTATTAGTCGTCACGTAGTGACGGATGTTATGGTCTGTACGTGTATACGTATTTAAGTATACGGGCACGTTTCCGTGCGTGGTGGTGCTCCCCAGGATGTTGTCGTTCAAGTGACGGATGAGTGTAGTACGTGTCTGAGCTCGCCATTCAACATGCCGTACTGTATGACCGTACCAATCCAACACATGTTGTGGTATTGCCTGCTTACAGGTACATGCCCACAGCTTCGAGCTAATCGGTATTGATGATGCTACCTGCATATAAGTACCGCTTGGCGTACTGTCTTGCATATTGAACCGAATACCGAAATGACACAAACGCATCCGTATTACTGACAACTTTAGATCTTCCAGAGTATCACGTACTGGAGATAACTTCCAAACATATCCTGGGGGACCAAATATTATGATCTTCATGCGAAGTTTCTTGGCTTTTATCAACAGGTTCTGGATACGTGACCAATGTGGGGCCACTCTCTTTCCTGGAGTTCTTACGTGCCAGTCACCCGGAATACTGATCCATATGAGAGTGTAATCTCCACTGATCACCGCACCTAGGTAGTTTGTGCCCACGCTTGTCATAAGTTCGTTGTGGGAAATACGATCACACATATAACCTCGTGTGCGGAGGTCGGCACATGCCTCCCTCGTATCTTCAATGACAAAAGCCCTCTTACTAAGGCAGGTTACCCCGCTGTCCTTGTTACCCCCCGGCTTTTCAGCCAACAGGCAAGACGACGAGGGGGCGACGTCGCCCTGCCATCTTCAAGATGAAGAAGAAGTGCCTACAATATCTGCCAGCATCTGGGCTTCCCTCAGATGCTGGAGCTCAGCACTGCAGCGCGCCGTGGCCTCAGAGGCGGATTGCTCCGCAAATGCTGTCAGCATCGATGGATTATCCATCAGCAGTTTCAGCACGCCTTTGGACCTAGCGTCGCTGACCGTATGCAATTCACGATTAGTGTATCCCATCACTATTTTACGGCGGGACTGCACAGCGTCCATGGGTACACTACCACCATGCTGGGCCAGTGTCCTTGCAACAAAACAATCGAACGTCTCGAGATCGTCGATGTTGTCGCCTCGCATGGTGGCCTTGGCGAGCGTCTCCATCAACCCCTGGGGCAAGTTTCCCTGCAATTGCTTGCGCTCCTGCGCCGGGGTCGGCTCGCCTGTCAGCACTGTCTGGAAGGACGTGCTGCTTGAGCTCGAGGCGGGTTGCCCCGCAGCTCCGAAACAATCACACCTGATCGACAGATGCCCTGACGGCAACTTTGTCGTCGGCATGATTTTGGAGCCTTCTGGGAGCTCCATTTTGACCTGCCCCTTACCAGGGAATATCAGCTTCTCCTGGCCTCGTTCAAGCACGATGATCGTGCGTTTGTCCTGCATACTATCGAGACCTAGGATGGCTGGCAGGTCCTTGCCACAGCCTGACACAATGTTCGTCTTGTATGAATCGAGTTGGGCCGACCCCTGGCACTCGCAGGCAATACTGAATGTGCCCACGGTATCCGCTGGGGCCGACCCTTCTCCCACTCCGTTGATATTCAAACGAGAGCGGGGCTCGAACGTACAAGTACGGACATGTGCCTCGGCAGCCTGGACGAACTTACGGCTCGTGTTCTCGCCTATGATGTTGATCTTCGAGCCGACGTCGATGAGTATGGAATTTCCACCATCATCCAAGAACGTCATACTCGGCTGCTTGATGTGCACAGTTTCTGAAGTGTCGGCTGTGTCGGTAGGCGGGTTTCCCCGCGGCACAGTCGCACTCCCTGGCGGGTTACCCCGCATGACACTGGCATGCGACTCGCTCTCGGCCATGCGTGCCAGGTCAATGTGCTGGAAGTGCGACACGTGCTGGGCGTGATCGCCACGCTCCTCCCGCCAGTTGGCATACTCATCACGTATGCTCATATACTGCTCGCGGGTCGTGCGCCTTATCAACGATAGGTACGAGTGAAGGGCGATGTCTTGCAGCCCCTCGTTCGTGATGTGATCCCGGTACCGCAGCCACTCCTCGAACTCCTCATTCGTCGCTGAGATATTGACGGCCCTGGCTGCTGTTGCTGCTGACGCCACTGAGGATTCTGATAAGTCTAGCGACGGACTATCAGTTTCAGGATTGTTGGCATCCAGCATAAATGTTGTGTGCGTATTATCCATCTGATTCTGGAAATGTCGCACACGCAGTTCACGCATATGATCAGGGTCCAGTGACATCTCAGCCTCGCCCCCACTCTGGGGAGACATCTGAGGAGTATCATGCAGGTTTCCCTGCTGAGGCGCCGTCATCGGGTTAAGCTGATCAAAATATCCCGTTTCCATAGGCGGCCTTACCTCTTCAGGCAGGTATCCCTGCTGTTGTGACGGAGCTGTCTGCATAGCTAGCATCCTAGACGTCATCTCCTCCACCATGCTCCTCAGCTCCCGCAGCTCTCTCGCTGACTGCTCAGGAGTCTGACTAAAGGAGCCGGTCCATGGGAAGGATGATGCTATAATGCCAGGTGCTCGACAGATAGCACATGGTGGCTGCTGGGGATCTCCCTCACGCTTATTTGCGACGTGGCCCACCACATTAGAATTCCAGCATCCCTCGTGGAATAGGTGATTGCACCTCAGGCGGTAGACGCTATCCCTGGGCTGAAATTCTTCGAGGCATACCGCACAGGTATCTTCCATCCCAGTGAAGACTTCTACGTCTGCTACCCTGGGGTATACCCGCCGCTGCCTCTCCAATACCGTCTCGGAGGGCATGAAGGCTGATGGGGGTGTCCCCGTTGGATTCAGCACCTCCTGCACTTCGACATTTGGCATGGAAGTGGTAGGAGTCACGGCGGGCGAGTTTCCTCGCAAAGGTGAGCCCCTGTTTCTCACCACATCAAGTGCAGCTGCACGTGACTGATCCCGTACACTTTGCACCGCCTGCCTTCTCCTGAAGCATGCCTGCTGAGTGTGGTGCGTCTGCCTGATGTAGTCAGGCACGCCCCTACTGCCAGACGATATTGAATGGGCAGTGGCTGGACAACCACCTCTGGTGATGTCGGTGAAGGCATGAAGGCCATGTGCGGGTACATGGAATGGTCACTGCAGCGCACATTAGTGAGGTTATGCATCTGATCCGCCAATTCGCGAACAAATTTGTTCGGAACCCTTGACCCATCAGGGTATAATGGCGGGTTCATCTGCGCTGGTGGTGGCCTCTGGCCCTGAGACATGCTCGGATGGGCATTGAACGCCGAGATAAAGGCTCGCTGCCGAGCAGGATCCCGTGGGTTGGGACCCTCAGGCTCCCAGGACCAGGCTGGCCTCCACCTCTGCCCACTTGGGTGAGGCAGATTATGGCTCTGCACCTGCTGCACCGCGGCCGCCACTCTTGAGCAATAGTCGTCAGGTACACCCGCCCTGTGGTGGCTTGGTGTGCCAGGCAGGTTTCCCTGCTGACTCGTTGGCGTGCCGGGCGGCATCATGTTGAGGAGGGCTGTGCTGTGTTCAGCCCTAGCCGCAGCTATCCTCTCCATGAGAGTGCCGTTTGTGGCAGGGCGGACAGGTGTCCCGAATGGGGATTGTGCCGGTGGTGTGCCCAATGGAGTCATGCCCCTTGGAGTGTGCATGCTCTGAGTAGGGCTTCCATGCATTGGTTCAAACCGAGCAGGTCCGCTTGTAGGGGAGGTTTCCCTGCATGGCCTGACGATTTCTCGTAGCCATAGCGGACATTGCTCCCTGGCCTGCGGCCCAGGGATCCTGCTGGTATAACCTGTCCGCCAGCTGTTCTACCTGGTCAGGGTTCAGCGCGGCTGCGATCTGATCCAGGTCCGAGGTACTGATGGCCTGCCAAGACACGGCACTAGGCCCTTGGCTTGGGGCACGGATTGGAGCCGCGCTCCCGGCCTCACTCTCGGTAATCATGAAGATCCGATAGATCTCAGGCTGGTTTCCCAGCTGGGTAGGGCTGTAGTGGTCCCCAACTTCTCTGTGGAGGTAGCCCATAGGGGGGTCAACGCCCCATGGTCTCGGGACCACTGGTACTTAACGCTGGAAGTACCAACGTCAGCCCACCTGTCAGGAGCAGACATCGTTGCGACAGAGACTCGCGCATGGCGGCTCCCCAGATACTCTGGATTACGCCATTGCCTTCCTGTGGTCAGGTCCCCTACATGAGAGATGTAATACGGTTCAATGATACCGTTATCTCCCTCGGACAAGAGGACTCCGTTATCGGACCAACAGAACTTCATACCATCTTGTATGGCCTTACGCCAATCTACGAAGATGATGATGTCTGAGTCTGGGCCCCACCCACTGTTCACGGCACGGCGGCGAACTGTCGGCACGAAGTGAATGTGCGACCGGCCTGTCCCCTTTTTCTTCGTGTTATGCTCAGGTCTACAGGGCAGGCCGTGCCACATAATCCCCTCGAAGGCGTGCCATCGAGTGCCATGCATAGCAACATCGGGGCATGGGGCCGGTCTCCCGGCAGGTTGGTCGCACAGCACAATGTAGCTGTACAGCGACCATGGAGCTTTCAATTCCCATGAATGCCCCTGAGAGGCGCGGACGAAGATAGCGGGCTCTCCGGAGCCCCGCATCAACACCTTGAACTGTAGGCGCTGTTTTTCTTCTCCGTCTGGTTCACGGACATGAACAACTGCCATCATGATGGCTGCTAGTTGGTCAACCGAGCGCCTACATAGATGCTCGTTGATGATCTTGGCCTCGTCATATCTTGGATTATACCCAGCGTGTCTTTATTGACCTGTGTTCCACGGATAACGGTCCACAAGTTCCACTAGGTTAACCCAATCATCATGATCATCCAAAGATTCCAAGCGCCACACAGGATTGTGTTGCTTGTCTGGCGCATGTCTGCATATCCTGCTGAGAGCTTTGCTCAGCTGTTTGAGAATATCATTGGATGTGGGAAGGATTCCAGCTTTCCTGCATTCCTTCATGAATGTCTCATCCACCGAGCGTATCGGTGGGAGCCTCCGAAGCGCAAGTCTATCCCTGAACACATTTGGAGTCCCACTAGTGAAGGACGTGTCACCTGGGTGGTGCAGCTGAACCACTGGCGGGTTTCCCCGCATCGGAACCTATGTTGCTGAAGAGGCTGCGGCTCCTGAAGAGGAGGAAGCTGCGGCGGCAGCGCCTGGCGGGTTTCCCCGCGGAGATGCGCGACTGGCGCTCCCCCTGATCTTCGGCACCCAGGTACCCCTCGACATAGCACCTTCATCGGACCTCCTGGAACGGGCCGCCACAGGCGAAGCTGGCGCAGGTGCATACCCACTGCGCTCGAAAGCTGCCGCCTTTTTCGCAATGGAGCAGCTGCGACTAGGCGGGCGTCTTCGTTCCTCCATAGGGTCCTGAGGTTGCTGCTTGGGCTCAGGCGCTTGTGTAGGAGTTGCGCCAATCGGCGGCCTCGGGGTTTCAGTTCGAGGCACCTCCATCTGCACGTCTGGCCCAGGGCCCTGAGGGCTCGTCTTCGGTTTCGGCACCGAGGACGGCTTAGGTGTCGGGGGTTCACTCTTGGCCTTCGAAGTTAGTGGGAGTGGGGGCCTCGTAGCCCTCTTCATGTAGATCTTACTAGAATCCTCCAACATCTTGCGAGTTGCCTCGCGAGTGCGGTCTTCTGCTGTCCGCATACGCTCCTCATCCTCCGCCACACGTTGAGCCTTTATCTCATCCTTGATTGTCGTTTCTGGTTGTTGGGACTGGCTAGAGACGCCAGGCGAGTTTCCTCGCATACTAGGAAGACTGAAGAGCGCGTCTTTCTCTTCCTGGGTCATGGCTACCAGTCCCCATGGAACCGGGGTAGGCTTTTCTTCTTCTTTCGGATCCAAGTGGCTCAAGATCCCGAGACGACGACTCACTTCTGCAATCTCTTCCTGTGTCATCGGGATAAGTTGCGGATGGCCCTCTTTATGAGGGGTTTTGCCCCTGTTGGGGCTCAGGCCTTCGTTGTTGCCAACGGGGCATCCTGGCCTGTGGTTCTGGAACGGCTGTGAACAAGGTCCGCATGCTGCGTGAGGCCTATACTGCTTGCGCGCCGCGATAATGTCTCGCAACTGAGTCCGCGCTTCTTGAATTTCAGGGCGGCGGATATTTGTTGCAAGCTGATAGCCTCCGCGGATGGCCTTGCCATCACTGTCCCTATAGGCAGGGTTGCCCTTGCCGAAGGCCGAGTGTTCCCCCTTTTCGGCGTCTTGGGTCGTTGTGCGGAAGTAGCTGGCCACCTCTCCTGAGAGCGTGTTCTTTTGGGCCAGCCTGCCTCCACTCACGAGGAAGTCGAGCCTGTGGATGTGGCTCTTCTCTGACGCGCGTATGGGAACGAGATCTTCTGGTGTTCTCATCAGAGGAAGCTGCCGAAGCAGCAGGAGCGGCACCCGGTGGAGGTACCTGAGGAGGCTCCTGTGCGATCCCAGATGGATCGTCCGATGGAGGCAGGTCTCCCTGCTGGGTGGAGTTCGGCGCAAATGGCGCTTGTGCCGATGGTGATGATGATTCAGACTCATCAGGATCGAAGCCAACCTCTTCCTCACCATTCACGTCCATCATGAGGATGGTGACGTCATCCTCATCTAACCCGCAACCATCGCCTTCTACTTCTTCTGATGTCGAACTACCGATGATGATGGCCATTGGCGTATCTGGTACAGGCAGGTTTCCCTGCATAGCCGGCGTCTGTGCGTCGCTCGGCTGTCCCGGAGTAGGAGGCACTGTTGTCGGCTCGGCAACGACTGCCCAGCAATCTTACGCATGGCCGTATGGTTTGGCCTCATTCCCACCGCCTGGAGACCCCATCCTGGCGGAGGAAGATCATGACCGCGCATAGCAATAGCCATTTTCTAGAGCATTACGCCATCTACCACGGGAGTATATCAAGTGTCTCTGCACGCCCTGAGGATGCACGCTGTCAATGAGAGTCAGAGCTGCCAACAACAGCCCTGAGCTACCGCAAGCATCAGTATCCTGTTCTGTCTTAATGTCAGCTTCGATATGTTCTTGACTCTCAGGATAACCAGTTAAAGGTATCTCATGCATCCTCATGAGGGTCTGCAAAAGGGTGCGCGGTCCATATTCGCCTGGAGCAAGCGAACCAGGAGGTATGAACGGAGTATCTGGTTCGCCTGCAATAAAGGCCTGAACGAATGCCTGAGACTCCATTTCAATTAAGTCTTCAGCGGTCTGGGGATATTCTCCCATCAACGACGGCCTGTTTCCAGGCGGGATTTCGGGCGGAGGTTCGAGGTTCCGTTGAACCTCGGAAGGCGAAGCCTCTATAGTGGTGTCCTCGTCGTCGCTCTCGTAGGCCATGATGTTGCCTGGGTTCCCGAACATCCAGTCGAAGCAAGAAAGAGGCTGGTTTCCTAACGTACCGTGTTCCACGGGAGTGAGCTCGTTACTGCCCATAACGAACCGGCGGACGTACTCGAGGTAGCACGCGTACAATCCATGACCATGCCCCTCGAGCTCGTCGACGTTGTCCATACCAACAACCCAAGTGAAAAATATCTGCTCCGTAGCCTCAAAGTCCTGGAGGCTCAGATACTCAATGGATGGTTCACTTGAGCCAAAATGGACTTCGGTTGACCTGCCCTTTCCATTTCCCTTCACTGGACAATCTCGCACAAGATGATCGGAACTACCACATTCATGGCATTTGAGAACCTGGCCGTCTCTACCTCGCGGGTTCCCCCGTCTACCTTTGCCTTTTCCCGAGGTCTCTCTACGGCCTTTACCACGGCCTTTTCCCCCAAAGAATATCTCATCATGTTGTTCATCTGAGAGCCTCTGGAGAAATGCCGCGATACCTCGTCCGTTCAACCTCCGACGACCTCGCTTGCCTTTACCCTTTCCATTAAAACTTCTACGTATCCTCCTTCTAACACGACGCACTGGTTTTCGTGTGAACCTCCTCCACCTTCGTTTAGCCTGTTGTAGTAACCAGAACAAATATTCAGCACGCTGATTGTCGTTATCCATATTCATAATATCTGACCAATCTAGAGCTTCAACACCATCTGATGATATAGTGTCTGTATCGGTGCCGGAGTCGAAATCCTCGTCTCCCAAGTAGGTGGATACACCGTCGGTTAGGGGGTTTGATTCCCCCCATAAAGAACGGTGTGGTTGTGGTTCTCTAGAAGGAGGGCTGGTTGCCCAGCTTGGTTGTGATCGATCCCCTGCTATAAAGCAGTGGATTCTCCTGGGTCATCGGCCCATATGTTTGAGGGCCCGTTTCCAGGCTGGGCTTCAGTAGTCAAGGTAGTGTAGAAATTTCCACTACCAGATCCCCTTCCCCTTCCAAACACATATCCTATGTTACCAGGAGACCGTTCAGATAGGTGGCCTATCGAACGCATCCTCTCCAGCAACTCATCATACTGTTGTTGTGTTCGGGGCATTTGGTGATTGAGTGGCTGTAAGAGTTGCAAGGCTCGCTGGTTGCCGACGCCTAAGGCGCGGAATAGGATAGTGGTTAGCAGTTGGAAGTTGGGAAGGTCGAATCCCACCGACTGTGCCTCAAGTCGGGCCATTTCGAATCGGGTAAGAGTGACATCGATTCGTTCCCCGTGAGGCACGTGGAAGTCGGTGAGTTGTGTGCCGGAAGTGAGCTGTCGCTCATCTTCCAGGCGTTCGAACTTCATGCTTAGGAGGAACATGATGTAGGTCACTGGGTCTGTGTGGACCCCATCGATGTCAGCACCATAGTTTATAATGTCAGGCGGTACCCTCATGGCGAGTGTCCTCGCTAGGCCACCTAGGCCGCGATGTATTGCGGCCGCTTGGGCCTGTGGCGTCATACGTCCGCTTGTAACGTTGAGCCATGCGTTGACCTCGTAGATGTACTCACGAAAAGGTACATTACCATGAGGGTCCCAATATGGGCCATGTGTTTGCCCATCGGTGCTGTTTTCTCCACGACGCATGTGTCCGATTGCTGCCCCCAGCGCGAACCATATACTAGCGAAAACGACTAGCCCGAGAATGTGTAACGAAGGACGGTTATGATGCGCGTTGTCGCGCTGGGGTAGCGCCTTGTCGAGTCTTCGAGGCGCTCTGTCTGGCGGGTCTCCCCGCCCCTGCTTCAAGTATTGCGCTGTTAGCTCGTTGCCGAGCGGTTGGTGGTAACGCAATGATGAAGCGTATATGGTACCAATCTGGTCGTCTAGACGTTGTACCTCTCGTGTTGCTTCTTGCTCTTGGATAGATCCTCGTAAACGTACTGGGAGTGGTGGCGCAGGGTGGTAGGTGGTCACGAAGATCGTGCCGAAGAATATGAGGCTAAGAAGAGCAAGAGCTGACCACACGAGAGTGCGGCCAGCTCCGCTACCAAGTCGAAAGTGAGCCTGGTAGCTCAAATCTGGCATATAGCCTGGCAAATTGCGTCCATCGCTCTGCTGTGAAGGTACAGTATGAGGGGTGGACGGATAAGATAGGATAAGATCGATGTAATGATCTTTCCAGCACATAGCGAACACTCGCGGAGTCCGGGCAAATAGGGCGCGCGTGCCTTGGGCCAAAGGCAACGGCGCGCGAGCTATGCTCCCGATACTGTAACATCTCCCAAAGAGCTACCCTTAAAGTTACTACTACTACTACTACTACTACTACTACTACTACTACTACTACGACTACTACTACTACTACTACGACTACTACTACTATTACTGCGACTACTACTACTACTACTACTACTACTACTACTACTACTACTACAACTAAGGGTACTACTACGACTACGACTACGACCGCGACTACGACTACGACTACGACTGCGACTACGCCTACTACTACTACTACTACTACTACTACTGCTACTACTACTACTACTACTACTACTACTACTACTACTACTGCTACTACTACCACTACTACGTGCGGACGAAGACGATGGCGGGATCGCGACCCCCCCCCAGTTCAGACCACTCGCTGAACTCACGCGGGGTGCACACTCGACCCCCTTCATGCTGCGCGGACGACGGCGAGGTCGATTTGACGAACTGACATTTTCAGACCAATCGTCGGAATTGCGTTGTTCCTACACTCAGCATCCTTGCTGCTGTGCTGTTGCACAGGCAAGGTGGCGGGGTTTGCCGCAGGCATCTGAACATGTTGCACAATACACTCTGCACTAGATAGATTGTACAACATATCTTACACCACGTAGATTGTACCCAACTGATTGCACCGCACATAAATCTAGAGCACACACTGCTTGGAGTCCACGCTGGCCAACATGTATGTCCTTGTGTCGTGTTGGTTATTATCTCACACCTCACCCCTCGGCCCCCGATCAGAGCACGGACCCCAGGAGGCGTCCTGCATGTGCTGTCTGCCCCACGCCAGCCAAGGCTCCAGGATCTCTGGGCTGCGCGCCATGAAGTCGAACTCCAGGTAGTGGCGGTGCCGCTGGAAGAACCGCGCCTCACAAAGGGCGAAGAGGTGGCGGGCAGGGAGGGGGAGGAGCAGGAGGAGGAGGAGGAGGAGCACAAGCTAGGTGCGCTCGCGTCATATCTGACGTCCAACCCCTCCCTCCCATCACTTACCATGGCGTAGATCTCCTCGCTATTTGCACAATCGGATGTCGCAGCATGGCATGGTATTACCTGACATAGCATGGCATGGTGTTGAAGATCAACGCGTAGCATGACATAACGTGGCGTGGTGACGCCCCAAAGTGGGGGGGGTTCTGCGGCCCCAGAAATCAACTAATCGACACTGGATGTGGAATCACTTCCGATGGTTATTTCGGGAGGCCAGGTTCTAGATTTTGGCGCGTATTTGAGAGGACCGAAAAACATGCCGTGGCGTGGTACTGGAAATAGTGACGCCAATGCTGCAGCGGAAGCACGATTCGGGACGAGCGGAAGCGCGGAGATGAGGCCAGCGGACGAGCGGAAGCCCGAACATGAGGCCAGCGCCTCAGCGGGAGCAACATGTTTGAAAAATTGTCCTGGCGAAAAAAAACCGTACGCATTTGTGAATACCGCGTTGTGGGTACAGCTGCCGGTGGAGCTCCCTGTGGAGCCACGAACCGTGTGAGGGGTGTGCTGTACAATGGCTGTCTTGAGCCATACGACCCTATCCTCTAGGGGTCCATCGTGGAGCTCCCTATGGTCCAGCACGAGCCGTTTTGAGGGGTTGCCGAAATTGTTCCGGCGTTTCCATGCGGACACCTAGCCACAGGGCGTCGTATAGCCCCAATTGGGCCACGAACCGGGTAGAGGGTGTTCCGAAATGGTGCGGCGGAGCCATCTGACCCTGCCCGCCTGGGGCCTTCGGTGGAGCTCCCTATTGGGCACGAACCGTGCGTTGAGAGGCTTGCCGAAATGGGGTCGTCGTGCAATGCGGACCCGGCCACTGGGCCGTCGGTGAGCTCCCATGGGGCACTATCCGAGGAGGGGTGTTCCGAAAATGTGTCTGCGGTGCCATGCTGGCGGACCCAGCCCTCTGGGCCTTCGTGAGCTCCTGTGCGGGCAGCACGCCGAGATTAAGAGTGCGTGCCGAAATGGGGCGGCGGTTGCGGACCCTGCCACTGGGGCCGTCGGTGGAGCTCCCTATGGTGCCACGAGCCGTTTGAGGAGTGTGCCGAAATGGGGCGGCGGTGCCATGCGGGCGGACCCTGCCTCTGGGGCCTTCGGTGGAGCTCCCTGTGTGGGCACGAGCCGTGTGAAGGGTGTGCCGAAATGGGGCGGCGGTGCTATGCGGACCCTGCCACTGGGGCCGTCGGTGGAGCTCCCTATGGGGCCACGAGCCGTGTGAGGGGTGTGCCGAAATGGGGCGGCGGTGTCATGCGGACCCTGCCGCCTGGGCCTTCGGTGGAGCTCCCTATGGGGCCACGAACCGTGTGAAGGGTGTGCCGAAATGTGGCGGCGGTGCCATGCGGACCCTGACACCGGGGACTTCGGTGGAACTCCCTATGGGGCCACGAACCGCTTGAGGGGTATACCGAAATGTGGCGGCGGTGCCATGCGGACCCTGCCACTGGGGCCGTCGGTGGTGTGCTTAAATGGGGCGGCGGTGCCATGCGGACCCTGCCACTGGGGCCGTCGGTGGAGCTCCCTGTGGGGCCACCTCCCCCCCCTCATCCTCCTCCTCCGTCTCCTCCGTCTCCTCCTCCTCCGTCTCCTCCGTCTCCTCCTCCTCCTCCTCCTCCTCCTCCTCCTCCTCCTCCTCCTCCTCCTCCTCCTCCTCCTCCTCCTCCTCCTCCTCCTCGTCGCCCTCTCTCCCTCATCTCCCCCCTCCTGCTCCTCTGACTGCCCTCCCTCTCCCAGAGGAGGGGGGAAAGGGGGAGGCACAGGGTGGACGCGTACAGTCGTCCTCGCCGCAGAGTCTGCCGCAGGGGCAGAGGGGGAGGGCACGGTGCCTTGGCGTACATGTCGTTCCAGGGCACCCTGCCGAGCTCCACCTGCTGCGTCATCTTGTAGCCGCGGCGCAGTTCCTGTGAACAGGGGGCCACCGAACTCGCTCGGCCTCTCGTCGCCGCCTGTTCTCTGTCGCCGTGATCGATCCGCCCCTCGCGTGTGCTCCGTCAAACCAGACTACCGTGGGACGCACAGAGGCGTACTAATACAGAGCACTCATTTGTAATTCCGGTCATTTGTAATTCCGGTCATTTCCAATTCCGGCCACGAATTGCAAATGAGAGGTGCCGACGGGAAGGCATGTGCTCAAGCGCTACGCCCAACGTGTCTCCAAGGCGTCAGGGCGCAGCTTCTGCTTACGCTCGTAAAAGATCACAAGAATAACGGCAACAGCAACGTCGTCGCCGTTCCGTGTGACACGCAGGATTTGCGTGCCACGTCTACGCGACACGCAGATTCTGCGTGTCGCGTCGCCCGGCCGCCCAGATCGCGTTCCGGGTGACACGCAGGATTTGCGTGTCACGTTTAATTACTTACGCGACGCCGCCCCGAGCGCGTTCCGTGTAACGTGACACGCAGGATTGGCGTGTCGCGTAGACGTGACACGCAAATCCTGCGTGTCCGCCCCCCTGGCGTGGCCCGCGTGACACGCAAATTCTGCGTGTCCCCACCCCGGCCCCCCGGACCCCCGGCGTGCGACACGCAGATTTTGGGCCCGCGTGACACGCAGATTCTGCGTGTCCCCACCTCGGCCCCCAGGACCCCCGGCGTGCGACATGCAGATTTTGGGCCCGCGTGACACGCAGATTCTGCGTGTCCCCATCCCGGCCCCCAGGACCCCCAGCGTGCGACACGCAGATTCTGCGTGCCCCCACCCCGGCCCCCGGGCTCCCGGCGTGCGACGCGCAGATTTTGGGCCCGCGTGACACGCAGATTCTGCGTGTCCCCACCCCGGCCCCCATGACCCTTGGCGTGCGACACGCAGGTTCTGCGTGTCCGCCCCCCCTGGCGGGGCCCGCGTGACGCGCAGATTCTGCGTGTCCCCACCCCGGCCCCCGGGCCCCAGGCGTGCGACGCGCAGATTTTGGGCCCGCGTGACACGCAGATTGTGCGTGTCCCCACCTCGGCCCCCAGGACCCTTGGCGTGCGACACGCAGGTTCTGCGTGTCACCCCCCTGGCGGGGCCCGCGTGACACGCAGATTCTGCGTGCCCCCACCCTGGCCCCCGGGCCCCCGGCGTGCATCGCGCAGATTTTGGGCCCGCGTGACATGCAGATTCTGCATGTCCCCACCCCGGCCCCCAGGACCCTTGGCGTGCGACACGCAGGTTCTGCGTGTCCGCCCCCCCTGGCGGGGCCCGCGTGACACGCAGATTCTGCGTGTCCCCACCCCGGCCCCCGGGGGACGCGAAAGGCAGATTGTGGGCCCGTGTGACACGCAGATTCTGCGTGTCCCCACCCCGGCCCCCAGGACCCCCGGCGTGCGACACGCAGATTCTGCGTGTCCGCCCCCCTGGCGGGGCCCGCGTGACACGCAGATTCTGCGTGTCCCCACCCCGGCCCCCGGACCCCTGGCGTGCGACGCGCAGATTTTGCGTGTCCGCCCCCCTGATTCTGCGTGTACCGCCGAGGCGCGCTCCGTGTGACACGTTTTGCGTGTCACGTGTATGCGACACGCAGGATTTGCGCGTCACGTCTACGCGTGCCCGATCGAGGGTGGCGCGCCCCAGATCCAGACTCGGGCGCGCGCTCGAATGCATTTGCCCTGGGGCCTCCAGGGCCTAACAAGCGCGTTCATTTCTAATTCCGGTCATTTGCAATTCCGGCCACGAATTAGAAATGAAGCGCGCCGAAGGGGCGGCGGAGGCCACGTGCAGCACACGAATTAGAAATGAGCACTCTGTAGTAGTAGTAGTAGTAGTAGTAGTAGTAGTAGTAGTAGTAGTAGTAGTAGTAGTAGTAGTAGTAGTAGTAGTAGTCGTAGTAGTAGTAGTAGTAGTAGTAGTACAGCAGTAGTAGTAGTAGTAGTCGTAGTATTAGGAGTAAGTCGTATAAGTATAGTAGTAGTAGTCGTAGTAGTAATAGGAGCAGTAGTAGTCGTAGTAGTAGTAGTAGTAGTAGTAGTAGTAGTAGTAGTAGTAGTAGTAGTAGTAGTAGTAGTTTTGAAATAGTTAAAATAATAATGGTAGAGGTAGTGGTAGTAGTCGTCGTATCAGTCTTCCTTCCTCGTCCTCCTCCTCCTCCTCCTCATCCTCCTCTCTCTTCCATCTCCTCCTCATAATACCCCCGTCTCCCCCAAGAGTTTTCCCCACAGGGCTCAGCAACGGGTGGGGGGAGCCTATAGCCCATTCTTGCCCAGAATCTGCCTGTGCGAATGCCTCTGCAGAAGGTCGCAGAAGCTCTTCGTAAGGTCTTCGGAAGCTCCTTGCAGAAGCTCGCAAAAGCCGAAGCTATGCAGAAAGCTCTGCAGAAGTTCTTCTTCGGAACTCTGAAGAAAGCTCTTGGATCGGTTGCAATCCGGTGTTCTTCAGAATTTCATATATAGGAATCCTTCAGGTTGCGATCAGTCCGAGTCCAGTGGTTGTAATCCGACCGAAGTAGTTCATAAACAGTCCGAAGTGGTTGTAATCGGTCTTATTCCCCCCCCCTCCCCGATCGCTCTGACTGGTGCTTCGTGTTCTTCTCGCCGTTCTTCCTCGTCCTCGAAGTCTCGTCGTCCTTCTCCTCATTCCACCCTCCTCGTGCCCCGCATCAATCCCCAACACACCACCAACAACTCACATCACCACCTTTCAACATCACCACTGGCTCACAGCACACCATCAACACACTTCACCACAACCCCCCGCATCACCGCACATAGCACTCACCCCATCACTCACCATCACGATACTCACCAAAAATTATCATCCGCACTTACTTTCCACCCTATGCCCTTCTCCTCCGCTCCCCGTCCCGCTCCTTCCCCTTCCTGGTCCCACCAGTTCCTTCACCTCCTCCTCCTCCGCCCCCTCCTTCCCTCCTCCTCATCCTCCTCCTCCTCCTTCCTCGCCCTCCCCTCCTCCTCCCCCTCGTCCCCTCTCTCCTCCTCCTCCTCCTCCTCCTCCTCCTCCTCCTCCTCCTCCTCCTCCTCCTCCTCCTCCTCCCATTCTCCTCCCGTTCTCCTCCCGTTCCTCTCCTTGCTTCGGCCTCCAATTTCCCTGACGCGGCCAAGGCGAGCTCCACCTGAGCGTTCGTCGCCAGTCTGCCGAGCGCTCGAGCAGAATACGCGACAAAAACCCCTTGACTCTGCCAGCGATTCGGCCAGGGCCTCATTGTCCTGGTCCACCCTTTCCTTCCTCCTCCTTCTCCTCCTCCTCCTCCTCCTCATCCTCCGCCCCCTCCTACCCTCTCTCCTCTCCTCCTCCTCCTCCTTATCCACCTCCTCCTCCTCCTCCTCCTCCTCCTCCTCCTCCTCATCGTCATCATCATCATCATCATCATCATCATCATCATCATCATCATCATCTCATCTCATCATCATCATCATCATCATCATCATCATCCTCATCATCATCATCATCATCCATCATCATCATCATCATCATCATCATCATCATCATCATCATCATCATCATCATCATCATCATCATCATCATCATCATCATCATCATCATCATCATCATCATCATCATCATCATCATCATCATCATCATCATCCTCATCCTCATCCTCATCCTCATCCTCATCCTCATCCTCATCCTCATCCTCATCCTCTTCCTCCTCGTCCACATCACCACCATCATCCACAATCTCCAGCTCGTCCTGTTGCTGCCGTTTGTGTCTCCGCGTTCTGCTCCTCCTCCTCCTCCACCTCCTCTCCTCCTTTCCTCCTCATCCTCCTCCTCCTCCTCCTCCTCCTCCTCCTCCTCCCCGTCTTCCTCCTTCTCATCCCCACCCACCCATTCCTCCGCGTTCATGTCCATTGTCTCCTCCTCTCTCTCTCGCGCCGCTCCAAAACGATCCCAATGACCAGACGCTTGGAAAAAACCGTACGCACTGGCAAAGCACAAATCGTTGTTCTGGCCAGCCCACTCGGGGAGGAGAGAGGGAGGGAGAAGGAGGATTCACCCTCACAGGACAACGCGGAGGAAAGGGAGAAGGGAGAGGTGATACGATGTGCAATATTTCTGGCCGTGCTGGCAGTTCGCCAGGGCCGGGCTGCGGGGGGCCCAGTACCCAGCAGCCAGGAGAGGGGACCAAGGGCCCCTTCCCCCAAGGCCACGAGGGCACGCCTCCCAGCTGTGCCTGCGCGGGCAGGCAGAAAACTGGACACACGGCTTGGAGTCCAAGCGGCCCCAGAGGTGAAAACATGTAGCGGGCGGCGCTCTCAGTGCACGCAGTCGTCCGACTTCAGGCTGGCTGGTCTCGTCTTCTACTCGAGTTTCGGCTGCTTGAGGCGCCCCGAAGTCGTCATTGGCCAGGTCATCATACCCTGCATTCCAGAAGTCTTCGCTCGGGCAGGCAACGCCGTCCTCGACACCATCTGAACACTCGTCGCTGCTGGTTGGCGCGTCCTCCTTCCGTCGTATCAGTTTTGCTGCGGGCCAAAGCACAGGCCGCTGGCCCGCAGGTATCTGGCCCTTGTGCGCCTCGTTGTGGCCGTGGGCGGACAGGAGCGCCTTGATGGCTCCAGCGGGGCCCAGCTCGCTGACCATCTCGTCCCCGTCCCCTTAATGGCAGAGAGCGCTCATTTATGAGGGTGCCATCGTGTCGTTTTTTTTGAGCGGGGCGCGCAAGTTTGACGATGGCTCTGGTGGCAAAATCCGCCGTGAAAGCCCCACATTTGTCTGCCAAACTGGGGATGCCCAAACCCTCCAGATTGGCGTGCATGATGAGCATGGGTTCGCTCTGCTCGTCGCTCTCCTCCTTCTCCTCGGGCGAGACCGTTTGGGGAGGCTCAGCCCGTTGCCCGCGTAGCTCAGCTTGTGGCCACTGTCGTAGCTCAGCTGGTGGCCCTCGTAGTTCAACTTGTGATCCTCGTAGCCCTGCTTGTGGTCCTCGTGGCTCAGCTGGTGACTACCTTATTTCCGCTTGTGGCTCGTGGGGCTTTGCTCGCGGCCGTCGTCGTATCTCAGCTGGTGTGCGTGGCTCAGTTGATGGTTGAGGTCGCTTTGCAGGTGGCTCGTGGAGCTCTGCTCGTGGCCCTCGTAGCTCAGCTCGTAGCCCTCGCAGCTCAACAAGTTGTCCTCGTAGCTGTGGCGGTGGATCTTGAGGCTAGGCTCGTGGCCTCGGCTCGTGGTGCTGGCCGCGCTGCTGGAGGCACTCGAAGCTCTGCTCGTGTCCCGCGTAGCTCAGCTTGTAGCCTGTAGCCTTCATAGTTCAGCTGGAAGTTCTGGTGGCCCTGTTCGTGTCCCTCGAAGCTCATCCGGCGGCCCTCGTAGCTCAGGTCGTTGCCCTTGTAGTAGCTCTTCCGGTGGCTCTTGTAGCTCAGCTGGTGGCCCTTCTAGCTCAGCTAATGGATCTCGTAGCTTCGCCTGTGGCATGTGGCCCTCGTAGCTCAGAGTGCGGCCCTCGTGGCTCAGCTGGTGTCTCTCGCAGCTCAGCTAGTGGCCACCGAAGCTCTGCGCTTTGCCCAGGAAGTTCGGCGAGTGGCCCTCCTGGATCTGCTGGTGGCTCGTGAAGCTATGCAGGTGTCCCGCGTGGCTCTGCACGACGCCCTTGCAAGCCTGCTTGTGGCCATTGTAGCTCTGCTGGGGGCTCTCGGTGCCTTGCCGGTGGTGCCCAGAGCTCTGAAGTTGGCCCTTGTGGCACTGTGCATTGCCCTTGAAGTTCTGCAGGTAGTAGCGATAGATGTACCTTTTTGCCTCCTCAGACGGCACGACCGACGGATGAACGACAGACGACAGACGAGGACAGCGGAGCGAAGACGAACGAGGACGACGGACGACAGACATGGACGAGGCACAAGCCACACACTCACCCCCTGGGACGGGCCTGGCCCAGCCAACTGGTGCGGGCACTCTTCCCATCGGTATGCGATGGCATGTGATCGCAATGGGTACGGAGAGAATGGGGACGAAGATCGACAGCAGTTCCAATCCATTTTGAACATGACTCGGTGCCTGTACCGCTGTGGACGGTGTCCAAATTGAAACAGAATGTCGCCTGCACGACAGCGGCCGCTGTCCATTTGCTGTTGGGCACCGCACCTACCTTTCAGTATGATTTCGGGCGCGCCAGCCTCCTCCGCTGATCCTCTCTCTGATCTCTGCCACGAAGGGCTTCCCTTCCTCTGTGGAAGCCAGAAGGTACAGATACCGCTATTCCCTGGACCTCTCCTGGGGTGCGCTCTGACCAAAATTTCGAAGCGCATCCAGCGGAGGCGACGAGGGCCTCCCAGGAGGCCCCCAGAAGGGGACAACGAGGCAAGGGCAGCGGCATCGGTACCTCTTCCTCTTCTGAACTTCTCGCAGAGCACAAATGGAGGCCCCCAGGAGGCCCCACAAAAGGGAAAATAAATCGAGGCAAGGGCAGCGGCATCGGTACCTCTTCCTCTCCTGGACCTCTCGCAAAAAGAACCATATGGGGCCTCCCAGGAGGCCCCCAGAAAGAGAAAGACGAGTCAAGGGCAGCGGCATCGGTACCTTTCAAAAACAAACAAAATAGGCTCCTGCTCCTCTTGCCCCTCCTCCTCCTCCTCTCCTCCTCCGCCTCCTCCTCCTCCTCCTCCTCTCCTCCTCCTCCTCCCCCTCCCTCCTCCTTCTCCTCCTCCTCCTCCTCCTCCTCCTCCTCCTCCTCCTCCTCCTCCTCCTCCTCCCCCTCCTCCTCCCCTCCTCCCTCCTCCTCCTCCTCCTCCTCCTCCTCCTCCTCCTCCTCCTCCTCCTCCTCCTCCTCCTCCTCCTCCTCCTCCTCCTCCTCCTCCTCCTCCTCCTCCTCCTCCTCCTCCTCCTCCTCCTCCTCCTCCTCCTCCTCCTCCTCTCGCAAAGCACAACATCGGGGCTCCTGTGCCGTCGCCCCCGGGGTGGGCCGCCTGCGAGTCGTCGCCGAGGGCCACCCGGGCGCCGTCGTCGTTGCGCTGCAGCAGGGGCGGCCCGTCGCCCCCGGGCGGAGGCGGCCCGTCGTCCCCCCACCCTCTATCTTGAGGTCGGGTTCGAACCCCCCTCCTCCTCCTCCTCCTCCTCCTCCTCCTGCTGCTCCTCCTCCTCCCCCTTCTTCGCCTCCGCTTCCGCCTCCGCCTCCGCCTCCGCCTCCGCATCCCCTCTCTATCGTGAGGTCGGGCATGTCCTCCTCCAGACGGACTTGTGAGGAACACTTAAAAGTAGTCGAACATAGTCAACACAATCAAAAACAAATCGTCTCAAGACTATTTGTTTGGGCTATTCTTGAATATTCCTCAGCCAAACACAAGCCGAAAGCCCAACTTGCTCAACGCCCCAACTTGCCCCAGTCTTCGCTCCCCACCTCCAGGCCGCCCAAATGGAGCCCGAGCGGATGGGGTCGGAGGACTGCGCCGCATCACCGATGCGTCGGCGACGCCGGGATGGAGAAAATCGGGGTGCATCGGCGATGCGGAGCTGTCCTCCGACACCATTTTTAGGTCGGGCGCGTCCTCCTAGAGGCGGATTATGGAGGCAAAATGTAAAAGAGTCAAACAAAGTCCAGAACAGTTATAAATAGGCAAACAATCGTCCCAAGACTATTTTGGTTGACTGTTTCTGAAAATTCCTCCTGTAGAGGGACACGCCCGACTTAACCCTGGCTCGAGGAGGGAAGCACCGCGTGCTGAGGTGTGTCCTCCAGATAGGGCCCAGGCCGCACTGCTGCACAGCGGGGGCCCATGCCAAGAAACATCCTGCTTGCCTCCTGGGTGCCCTGGTTTTCTTGGATTTCGACAGTTTTGCAGTGGAAAGCGCGACGCTCCCACGCCAAGAATCCATGGACGTCCTGGGGTCTCAGGGTTGGGTTTATTGTGGAAGGTCTCTTGTGGTCGGGCCCCCGCTGCATCTGAGTCCTCTTTTCGTTGCCGCCCCCCTCCGTTTCCCCTCTTCCGCCATCCCCATGGTCATCCTGCTGCTCGCGCTCCTGTCGCTCCAGCTCCTGCTGCTGCTCGTCCTCGTCCTCAAACTGCCACATCCTTCCTCTGCTCCTTCTGCTCATCATCCTGCTCATCCGCCCTCTCCTCCTCCAATGTGCGCAGCTTTCCTTCTTTCCTATTTCGTATAACACGAGGTCCTGTTTGGAATTCCAGGACCGCTATGACATGCATCGGGGGATAGATAACAAAAACAGCGCAATGTGAAGGGATGGGCGGGAGGAGTAGGATGTCATAGTCAGATATGGCGGATTCTTCCTCTCTCCCTCTCCCTCCCTCCCTCCCTCTCTCTATATCTCTCTTCCGCCCCCAGGTGTTCCCCTGAGGGTTTTGACAACGGCTGGGGGAAGCACATCGCCAAATAGCTTCGCCCGACTCTGGCCCAACGTTTGGCCACACAGGCGTCTCCAAAGGAAAAGGCAGGGGGTGGCGATGGTTCGCCGTAGGCGTCTTCGGTAGAAGACCGGCCCGAGCAAAGAAGCTGAAACTGTCGGAATTCCGCGCTAATTTCCTGGGCGGGCACTGAACCCGTCTCCCCACAACCTCCTCCCCCAGAGCCCCGGCACGAGGACCTTGTGATAAACTAGGAGCTTGGCACGCCCGGAAAAACGACAGCCGTGGATCGAAACATTGTCCACTACCCGCCCAGCGGAAGAAGTAGGTGTTGGCGTGAAGTAGGAAGGCGGATGAAGCAGATTAAGTTCGTGCACGCCCAAAGTATGGCAAACGTTGGCTCAACAGCATATCGTTCCTTGGGCGCTTGAAGTAGATTGGGACCTCGACCTCCAAAAAAACCTACTTTCAACGACTGGCGTGTATCCGTTCTCTCCCGCTGGATCTGGCAAAATCCTGGTCTGCAGTCCTGGTCTCTGGAGCTCTGATTCCCTGGCGCGGAGGGCGCGCCGAGAGGTGGCACGCGGCGGGGAGAACAGCCTAGCGCCCACCCAAGCAGAAGTCCGCTCGGACCAGCGAGAAGCTACGCTCGTGCTGGTCTGTCGCCACCCCAGCATGGCATGGTACAGCCAGGTACCGGAAGAAACTGGTCCTGGACCCAAGGGCTCCCCTCCCCGGGGCGAGCTCTTCATCCTGAGTAGTTTCTTGGGGGCACGGAAATGGCCCCAAAAGCATGGACACCACAAAAAACCTTCTGACACACTTCCCTCAAGACCTGCCCCTCGACATCCGACGATCCGTTTCTTTCCATCCGCGGCCAGAACGGTCCCGACCACTTCCCCTGGGGGGATCGTTTTTCGTCCTAGATCCCATGTTGACGGCCCCCCCACCCGAAAGCGGCCCCCAGACGTCGAGATCAACGAATTACTCACTGCGTGGAGCTCCCCATATGTGCATCTCATGTTTTATGTCATGCCGTGGTGAGCGTCTGTTCATGAGCGGTCGACTACAATAGCGCGTGCACGTGGGCGACAGGGCCGACGAAGACGAGTGACCCCTAATGCGAGTGATTGCGTATGAGTCAGAGTGAGCTTTGAGTACGGTTGAATGCGAGCCTCTTCCTCTTCATCCCCCCCTCCTTAGCTGCCAGGCCTTCCCCTTTTCAGCCCGTGGTAGTTTTGGAGCTTCCCACATGTGCATATGTTGTAGGATAGCTGGCAGTGGGATATGTAAGACGAGCGTTTAGCCACACAAGGCCATAAGTGCATGCCATGTTGGAGGATAGTGCCACGGTGAGCATTTCCAACGATCCCCGCACACAACCACCGCCCCCCCTCGCAGTCGCCCCCTATGAATACATATATATATATATATATATATATATATATGTATATATATGTGTATATATATATATATATGTCCTGGACTTCGGAACAAACGTTCTGCTCGCGTCAAGGACCTTCGAACAAAGCGCCCTCCTCCTCCTCCTCCTGTTCCTACGCCCCCTCCCTTCTCCTGCTCCTGCTCCTCCTCCTCATCCTCCTGCTCCCCCTCCCCCTCCGCACCCCCTATGCCCTTCCTCACGATCCCCCGCCTCCTCCTCCTCCTCCTGTTCATCCTCCTCATCCTCGTTCCTGTCATTTCCCTCCCTGTTGAGCCCAGAAACAACAGAACAAGTCCCCCCCCAAGAACCAAACCGCCCCAGACATCCCCACACAAGGCCGCGAACGAGCCCGTGCAAACACCTGGCGCTCCGCCTTATGGTGCTGAACCAGCGCCCCGCCTGAGACATCCTCACAATCTGCTCTCCGAGCGAAGGATGTTGAGCACAGAAACAAGCACACCGCCTGAGACATCCCCACAAAATGGCCGCGAACGAGCCCGTGCAAACACCCCTGGCGGCTCCCCTTAGGGGTGCTGGAACCAGCGCCCCGCCTGAGACATCCTCACAATCTGCTCTCCAAGCGAAGGATGTTGGGCAAGCAAACCGCCTGAGACATCCCCACAAAAATGGCCGCGAACGAGCCCGTGCAACCACCCCTGGCGGCTCCCCTTAGGGGTGCTGTTGAAAACCAGCGCCCCGCCTGAAAATCCTAGCAATCTGCTCTCCAAGGAAGGGGTTGAGCCCAGAAACAAGCAAACAGTGCGCCTGATACATCCCCACAAACTGGCCACGAACGAGCCCGTGCAAACCCCCTGGCGGCTGCAATTAGGGGTGCTGAACCAGCGCCCCGCCTGAGACATCCTCACTCTGCTCTCCAAGCGAAGGAGTTCGAAGGGAGTTGAGCCCAGAAACAAGCAACCGCCTGATACATCCCCACAAAATGCCGCGAACGAGGCCCGTGCAAACAACCCCTGGCGGCCCCCTTTAGGGGTGCCTGAAACCAGCGCCCCCGCCTGACCGCCTGAGACATGCCCTCAAATCTGCCTTCTCCAAGCGAGGTGTTTGAGCCCAGCAGCAAGCAAACCGACGGATGCGAAACAAGCAAACCGACGGAGACATCCCCGACAAAATGGCCACGAACGGCCCGTGCAAACACCCGGGCGGCTCCCTTAGGGGTGCTGAAACCAGCGCCCCGCTTGAGACATCCTCCAAATCTGATGTGTGTTGAGTAAGTCTGAGTATTAGTAGGTCTGAGTATGAGTATGCCTGAGTATGAGTAAGTCTGTGTATGAGTAAGTCTGTGTATGAGTAAGTCTGGGTATGAGTAGGTCTGTGTATGAGAAAGTCTGTGTATGTGTACGTCTGGGTATGAGTAAGTCTGAGTATGACTAATACTGTGTATGAGTAAGTCTGGGTATGAGTGAGTCTGTGTATGAGTGCGTCTGGATGTGAGTAAGTCTGTGTATGAGTAAGTCTGTGTATGAGTATGTCTGAGTGTGAGTAAGTGTGAGTATGAGTAGGTCTGAGTATGAGTAAGTCTGAGTATGAGTAAGTCTGTGTATGAGTAAGTCTGAGTATGAGCAAGTCTGAGTATGAGTAGGTCCGACAGGAGGGGAGGAGGAAAGAGGAGGAGGGAGAAGGAGAGGGAGTAGGAGGCGTCCAAGTAATAACAAGAACCCCATCTTAGGATATGGGGAACAACAATGTTTGGTCAGCGGCGAAGGCGGACGCCAACGCGGTCGATCAGCCCAGAGATCCAAGGCACACACACACAAACATTGAAAATCATATCGTCGGAAGTCTAGGGCGGTGATCGGACTCTGCGGGGCTGGCGTGCCAGAGGTGCGCTTAGAGAGAACATGATGGAGCCCTGTGCCTCAAAGGAGAAACGAAGACCACCGCCATCGCGAGGAGGCCAGCCATATACATACACCGATGCTGCCCAGGCCCATCCTGGGCCTGGGCCACCGGCTGCACAAGGATTCCTGGGGATTCCCGGGGATTCCCAAGGATTTCCAGGGATTCCTCGGGATTCCCGGGGTGTGTCGCTCGCGTTCCCGGGTAGCGCAGCCGGCCCGAGAGGGCCCCAAGACGGTGCAAGAGGGCCCCGAATCGCCACACGATCAGTCCAAGACGCCCCAGATGGTCTCCAGTCGACCTCAACAGCGCCCGAGACGTCCCAAGGGGCCGCCAAGAGCCGACCAAAGAGGGGCCCGAGAGTCCACAATCATTGTGTATTCCTATATGTTTTCGATGTTGTTGGGGCCCTTGACTTTTCCAGCTTCCAACGCTCCATGGCGACCCAGGAGGCTCCCAAGACCGCCTCAAGATGGCCGAAGAGGCCCCTTAGAGGGCCCCCAGACGGCGCAAAAGAGGGCTCCAAAACGGCCCCAAGAAGCTCCCAGGACGGCCCAAGAGGGCCCAAAGACAGCCCCTAGAAGAGCCCAAAAGGGGGAACACGACAAGAAAATCCAAGAAAATCCAAGAAAAAAAGGAGGCGCCAAGAGGCTTTTTAACATGTTCGATGGACCACAGACCAGGCACGGTGGCGGGGTGGGCCGAAGGCCATTAACTGTATTCATGCACACGTGTTTATTTATATATATATATGTGTGCACATATATATATATATATATATGTGTATATATATATATATGTATTTGTATATGTACATGTATATGTATATGTAGTTGTAGTTATAGATGTAGATGTTGATGTAGATGTAGATGCATACGTATATGTATATGTATATGTATATGTATATGTATATGTATATGTATATGTATATGTATATGTATATGTATATGTATATGTATATGTATGCATACATGTATGTATGTATGTATGTGTGCATGTATGTATGCATGTGTGTATGTATGCATGCATGTATGTGTACATGTATGTATGTATGTATGTATGTATGTATGTGTGTATGGTTGTGCGAAGACATGTATGTATGTATGTATGTATGGATGGATGGATGGATGTGTGTAGGTACGTCTGTAGTTGTGTATGTATGTATGCATGCATGCATGTATGTATGTGTATACACAAACATGCAAACACGCAACATAAACGTACGCACGCACACACATAACCATATACACATACACATACACTACACATATGCATATACACATACACATACACGTACACATACACATACACATACATAAACGCATGTACATATACACACATATGGCTGTATACGTACTCACATACATACATACATACATACATACATACATACATGCATGTATGCATGCATGCATGCATGCATACACACATGCAGACATACATACATGCCTACATGCCTACATGCATACATACATGCGTGCATACACACATCGATGCAGTCATGCATGCACCTTCACATGCTTACATACTCACATGCATACATGCAATCATGCATCCATACAAGCATGCATACATGCATGCATCCATACATAAGTGCGTGCATACATACATACAGACCTACCTGTACACCTAATTACATACATGACTACCTGCATGTATGCATGAATGCATACAGGCATACACACATATTTGGTAGACGTACATACATACATACATACATACATCTATGCATACAGCCAGACAGACAGACAGACATTCATGCATGAATACATGTAGCTGTACTGATATAATCGGTTCCCTTCTATACATATATATACATATAGAAAGCTGATTCGGTACAACTTCGGGTCCGGCCGCGGAAGCTGATTCGCGAGCGCTCCAGGATGGCCCAAGACGGCCCCAAATGACCCCAAGACGGCCCCAGAGGACCCCAGGAGGCATCAGGAGAGCACGACGCGCGCCCCAAGTCGGCCACACTGGGACCAAAATGGCCCAATATGGTCCAAGATGGGCCCAAGATGGCCACTCGACGGCCCAACGGGTGCCCCACATGACCCAAGGGGCCCGAAGACGACTCTCAAGAGACCCCCGGGAGGCAAAAACTGTAGGTGTTCCTAGGTTTCGATGCCAGGTTCGCATCTTCGGTTTCTCAGCCTCCAGAGCGCTCGAGACGGCCGACGAGGTCCCCAAGATCGCTCCAACCCAATGGGCGCCTAAGAGGGGTCCCAAGACGAGCCCAGGACGGCCCAAGAGGGGTCCAAGACAGCCCCAAGACGCTCCAAGAGGGCTCCCAGAAGGGCTCCAGACGGCCCAAGAGGGCCCCAAGACAGCCCAACAGGGCCCCCAGACCGCCCCAGAACAGCACCAAGAGGCTACCAAGACTGCCGAGAGGAAGCAAAACGGCCCGAGAGGGCCCCAAGACGGCCCAGGAGGCCCCCGAGACGACCTGAAAACAGTCTCAAGAGACCCCGAAGAGGGCCCACTCGGGACCCTGAGTTAGTAGCTAGATACTCCAAATCCCGTATTAATCGACCCCCCTAAAAAACCGGGCCCCTCTCCAAATGCGACCCGATATTACGGACCCGCCTCTTCGAAGGGGCACCTTAATAAACTGGACCCCCTCAGCTCCAATCCAAAAAAAGCGCCCTAATAAACCGGACCCCCCCAATTTCAAGAAAGGCGCCTTAAAAAACCGGACCCTGGGGGAAGACTAATAAGGCATCTGGAGTATACATATATATATATATATATATATATATATATAGATATGCACACATGCACAAGATGTTACCGGCTCGCTTCGCTTTGCCTTTAAAATCTTGGCCGCATGGCGCCAGCGAGGCGCGCCGTCGCCGTGACTGGCAGTCGCCAGCGCCGCGGTGTGTGTGTTCGGCAGTGGGGCCCATGGGGCACACCAGCGCTCATACGGTGGGGGCACTGGATAAGAAAACCTTGTAGAAGGAATCCGGGGTCTGGAAGCCAGTGGAACTCCAATGGTGGATTGGCCATGGATACCACCGCCGCCCTCATCAGATAAGGAACCCTCCAGGGTCTGAAGCTTCCTGGGCACGTTCCTTAATGAAAGCCCCCACCGCAGGACTCATGGGCTCCTCTGGGTCAGAGGTCCGAAGGGCTTTCCGCCACCACTGGGGCCCAAAAGCTTGGAGCGCGAATGTGGAAGAGGGGTACGTCGGGCAGCGCGGCTCCTGGGGATCATGGGGTTCCGAGAGCCCGCAGCCGCACTTAAGTTCAGAGCGTTTCTCAGGCTGATGAGCTCACTGGGCGTGGAGGCTCGTAGGCTCCTTGGCATCACAGAAGCCACTGGCTCTGGGGCCCCATGGAGCGGGTCGTCTCAAAGGGCTTGTGCTTGTGAGGCTCATGGGACTTGTAAGGGTCATTCTGCTAATTGGGCCCAGTAGGCTCATAAGGTTCAGAACGGGTCGTCGGGGTTATAAGGCTCATAGGGCCGACGGGGGTCATAGAGCCCATGGGGCTCTTTAGGCTTTCAGGGGTCGCACGGGCCGTAGGGCCCATGAGGCTGATGGGGCTCATAGGGCTCGTAGGCCGTATGAGGCCCATATGCGACATAGGGCCCATAGGACCCGCTGGGCAGAAAGACGACCTCGAAGGCCGCGACCCCCCGCGCGGCAGAACCAGCCTCCCTCAAGCTCAGCTCACTGGTCTCATAGGGCTCAGAGGTGCCATATAGCCCACAGGACTCAGAGGACTCATAGGGCTCTTGAAGGTCACAAGCTCGTAGGGCTCATACGGCTCATACGGCTTATACGTCTCATAGGCTCACTGGCGACGTTGAGCTCAGAGGTTCATAGCGATCATGGTGTCCCTAGGCCCAATTAGGCTCGCAGGGCCCATGTGGGTCATAGGGCTTGCAAGGCCCATCGGGCTCATAGGGCTCGTGTGGCTCATGGGGCTCGTGAGGCGGGGCATCATAGGGGTCGTAGGCCTCATAGGGCCCATGGGGCTCGCCTGATGATCGTTTGTTGCGCTTGGCTGGCGAGTTTACTGCCACGTGGAACGGCATACCTAAACAATTACCCCAGTGTGACCCTACCTAGAAGTTGGAGCCCCTAGGAAAGCAGCATTAGTTGCTATGCTATGCTATGCCATGCTATGCCATGCTATGCTGCGCTATGCTGTGCTATGCTATGCTATGCTGCGCCATGCTATGATATGCTATGCTATGCTAAGCTATGCTATGCCATGCTGCGCTGTGCTATGCTATGTTATGC
>CAUYUJ010014973.1:270926-278426 GCA_963575745.1 Prorocentrum cordatum
GCCCATCCTTACTGTGCGGGTTGACTGCATTGCTCCCCCCCGGAATGTTCTCCCCCGCCGTCGCCTCTGACAAGCCCCCCCCCCTGCACAGGCCCGCCCAGCGCATCGGCGGCCAGAGCCCCGCCTCTGGCCCCAGAGGCCCGAGGATGTGATTCCCCAATGCAGTGCTTGCACTGAAGGGGTCCAAGCGGAAAGTGAAAGATTTGGCGAGAAATTCCCGCCGATTTTGGGTGGCCGGCTGGGTTCCCGGGTTCCCGGTTCCTTGGTTCCGGGCCGATTTCGGTCGGTTCCGGGTTCCCGGGTTCCGGGTCGATCTCCTTGATCGAAAGCCATCCACTGATTAGGGTGTTCTCTGGTGCAACTTTCTTTTAATCCGGCGGTTTCTCCCCGAATCGGCCTCCGGGGCCCCTTATATATATCGGGCGCGGGAACCAGCAAAAATAGAGCCGGGACGAAAAAAGTCCCCCAGGGAAGGGGTCGGGACCTCAGAGGGAGCGCGTTTCACGGGCGCTTGCCTTGGGAACATCCGGCGGCGCGTTTGAACCAGGGGGGAAGGCCCTCTGAACATTCGGCGCCGTCGAACAGAAGCAGGGAGACTGCCTGCCCTCCCCCCGGTCCAAACCGCCCCCCCCCTCCCCCGGCGCAGGCGCTGACGGGCCAGCGCCTGCGCCGGCAGTGGCGGCGGCTGGCAGCGCCGACGGGACGAACAACCACCCCGGTGGAAGGGGTCAGAAGGGCCGCGGATTGAAAACATCATGTCGGCGGATGTCTGGGGCACGCACGCCTACATCGGGTGGCTTCGCCTCGACTCCTTCACCATGCCCCCGCGGCAGCGGCCGGCAGCTCCTGGAGGACTTCGTCACCCTGTTGCTGCTTCGTGCGCCTCCGGCCTGCCTGCCACCGACCCTTCTGCTCTGCAGCCAACGGATCGGAGACGGCGCCATCCTGTTCCGCGCAGACCTTCAGAGCCCCGCCTCTGAGTGTGGCCAGGTGTCGGCGCGCAGGCTGCTCGAGGGCCTTCAGCCACTCGTGGAGGAGAGAGAGAGAGAGCGAAAAAGAAAATGGATGTATGGATGGATGGGTGCATGTATCCTCTTCCGTGCCTGCACGGAGTGGGCATGTCAAAACCTGGGCTGGCATGGGAACGGAAAGAGCGGTTCCGTGGAGCGGGCGTGTCGGCATGGCACCAGGGATTGGACGGCCGTTGCCGCGGCAGCGATATTGTGTATGGAGACGGTTCGGCATCTCTGTATTAGGACACGTATGAGGGCGGTGCGCGTTATGGATACCGTGGACAGCGCGAGATGGCAGTGGAAGGCAGGGACAGATGAAGGATGACGAATGAGAGAATACTGTGCTGAGGAGGGTACACGGACGCCTTGTAACACAGTAGCATGGATATGGGTCTCCCGCAAGCGTTCTTTTGGAAGGCGTGTCCCATCTTTCCAGCACGCACACACACACACACACGCTTTCAATATCCTGGGTGCCGCTCGCCAGCGGGACCCGTCGTCTCCAGTGGCCCAGACCTGGCGGCGATTCGCTCCTAAGCTCGGGCCGCCACGAGGACTACAAAACGACCGTTCGCTTCTGGGATGCTTGGCGTTCAAAAACTGTTTTACGCCACTGCTTGCTTCGGGGGTCCCGTTGAGAAGCTCTTCGAAGCACATTGGGAGGCATCTTCGGGGTCTCTTCGGTGTCTTCTGGGCAGTTTGGGGGGGCCCTCTCGGGCCGTCCTGCAGCTCTCTGGCCTCGTCTCGGGGGCCTGGGCCGGCTTGGGACGCCCTTGGGGGCTCTCTTGGGAGCCTTCTGTGGCCCCGTGGGGCCCTGCTTGGACCTCTTGGGGCTCTGTGGGGGCACCCTTGGGCCCGTCTGGATGGTTGTGTTGGGAGCACCTATAGGAGCCTCTGGGGACGCTTGGGGGAGATCTCGGAGGCCCCAAAGAGTCGTCTTGGGCCGCTCTTGGCCCGAAATGGAGCCAACCCAAAATTCATTGAAGACCCAAAGGAACACATATATATATATATATACATACATACATACATACATACATACATACATACATACATACATACATACATACATACATACATACATACATACATACATACCACCCCATTAATACTACATACATACAGACATACATTAACATACATACATACATACATTATACATACATTACATACTACATACATACTGTACATACATACGTACATTCATAAATACATACATACATTCATACTTTTTAAAATTTTACACATATTTATACACACATTTAATATATTCATATATATGTGTGATTTGTGGATTAAATATATATATATATTATATATTATATATTATATATATATATTATTATGTGTGTTTCATCTCCAGGGCTTTTGGAGGCTCTGGGCCAGTCTTGAGGTCTCCTGCGCCAGAAGAGCCACCAGCATTGCCCCTGGTGGGAGTGGGAGGGATCGCGATGGGCGCGCGCCCATCCCCCCCGTACCCCCCCCACCCCTACCGACCCACCCAGCCCCCCCCCTTTGGCCGTCTTGGAGCGTCTTGGACCTCCCTTGTGCCGTCTTGGGGGTACGTGTGCCGTCCTAGACGCCTCTTGGGCCGTCTTTGGGGCCTCTTGGGGGGGCCTTCAGACCTATCTCCCCGCTCCTCCCCCCTCCCCTGCACCCCTCCCTAGGAGGCCCCCAACTCAGCGTCATCACTCGTACCTCGCTCTTTCCGTCACCTGCTTGGCACGGGGACGGGAAGCGCTCGTACTCTGTGAGGGCGCGAGATCGTTTGCTCAGTGTCTTGGAGCCCCGTTGGTGTCAAGACGATTGCACAGAAAACTAACAACCAACCTTGCGAAAACCTATGAAATTGACCACTCCGGGCCTTCTTGGTGGTCTTTTTGGGGGCTCCTTTGGGCCGTCTTGGAGCCCTCTTGGGTCGTCCTGGGGCCCTAATGGGCCGTCTTGGGGAACTTCGGCCGTCTTGGGGTCAGTGCCCTCTGGGACCCTCTTGTTAACCTTTCGGCGGCCTCAGGGGCCTCTCTTGGGCCGTCTTGGGGTCCTCTTGGGCCGCCTTGGAGCCCTCTTGCGCCGTTTTGGAGGCGTCTTGGAGCGATCATGGGGACCTGTTGGGTGTTTGTGGACCCTGTGAAGACCAACGAAGCAGATATGCTAAAGATGTACGTCTGCCCAAGGGAATGGGACGATGTTTGCCTCTGCGGCGTCCTTTTGAAGGCCTATTGGCACGTCTGGACGACCGTGGCCGTCTTGAGACCACCTTGGGCCATCTTTGAGCGCTCTTGGGCCGTCTTGGGATCCTCCTGGGCCTCCCTGAGGCCGTCTTAGATGTACCTTCAGCCGTCTTGGGAGCCCCTTGGGCCATCTTGGGCGCTCTTGGGGCTGACTTCGGCTGCTTGGGGCAGAACATGGCCGAAACTTGAGGCCATTAGACCTGCTTGGCACGGGGACGGAAAGCGCACTTACTTTCAGAGCGCACGAGATCGCTGGCTCGTCCGCTCTTACACCTCTTATTGACTCCTTCCCCTCGCTCTTGTCCTATCTCAGCCTCGGAAAGTCGCGGAGCTTTCTTTGAGCGCGTTTCTTGTTTTGGAGGGGGCGGTCGGGTCGCGTTGCGTTGTCCGCGTTTGGGTTGCCAGCTTTCCAGAACCCCGCGTTTTCCTTGCGTGGACCGCTCGTTGTCCACGCGTTGCCGCCCGTCCCTGTGCCCTGGCGTCAAGAACTTATTACGCCGCAGCTCTCTGTTGGGAGCTTTGGTCTTATGAGCTCGATTACGTCACCGCTCGCTATTGGGAGCCGCGGTGCTAAGAGCCTTTGGGCGTATTTTGGGCCTCTTGGGGGGCTTTGGGGGAGCCTCTTGGGTGCATCTTGGGGACCTTTTGGGGCTTTTCGGGTGCCTCTGGGGGCCTCCTGGGAGCTTCTGGGCTGCGGGGGTGAAGGGACTCGGCTGCCGTGGGCCGTCTTTGGGCTCTCTTGGGGGCCTCTTGGGGCCTTATTGGGGCCGTCCTGGGGCCGTCTTGGGCCGTCTTGGCGCCTCTTGGGCCGTCTTGGCGCCCTCTTGGGCCGTTTTGGGTCCCTCTTGGGGGCCTCTTGGGCCTTCTTGGGGCGCTCTTAGGGGCCTCTTAGACAGTCTTGGGCGCCTCTTGGCCCGTTTTGGCGCCCTCTTGGGCTATTTTTGGGGCCGCTTGGAAACATGGGCAGTCTTGGGGCGGTCTTGGGGGCCTTTTGGACCGTCTTCAACGCCATGAAAGGCGAACAGCCGTATATGCTAAAAATGCACGCTTTCCGTAAGAAAATCAATGGTGTTGGCCTCTTGGAGCCCTCTTGGGACGCCTCGTGGGCGCCTCCTGGGGCGTCGTGGAGGCCTCTTGGGACGTCTTGGGGCCGCCTTGGGCGGTATTGGGCTCTCTTGGAGCGCTCTTGGGCCGTCTTGGGCGCCTCTTGGGCCGTCTTGGGCCGTCTTGGGCGCCGTCTTGGCGGCTTCTTGGGCTGTCTTAGGCGCCTAAGACGGCCCAAGAAGCGCCCAAGAAGCGGTCTCCGATGATGTCTCGAGCGAAACGCTGTTTTGAAGCCCCGAAGGCCGTCCTACTCGATAAAAAAACGAGGCGGGAGGGCCATTAGACCTGCTTGGCACGGGGACGGAAAGCGCACTTACTTTCAGAGCGCACGGGATCGCTGGCTCGTCCGTTCTTACACCTCTTATTGACTCCCTTCCCCTCGCTCTTGTCCTATCTCAGCCTCGGAAAGTCGCGGAGCTTTCTGTGAGCGCGTTTCTTGTTTTGGAGGGGGCGGTCGGGTCGCGTTGCGTATTCCGCGTTTGGGCTGCCAGCTTTCCAGAACCCTGCGTTGTCCTTGCGTGGACCGCTCGTTGTCCACGCGTTGCCGCCCGTCCCTGTGCCCTGGCTGCAAGAACTTATTACGCCGCAGCTCTCTGTTGGGAGCTTTGGTCTTATGAGCTCGATTACGTCACCGCTCGCTCTTGGGAGCCGCGGTGCTAAGAGCCTTTGGAATTATTTTGGCCTACTGGGGGGGCTTTGGGGGAGCCTCTTGGGTGCATCTTGGGGACCTTTGGGGTTTTTTCGGGTGCCTCTGGGGGCCTCCTGGGAGCTTCTGGGCTGCGGGGGTGAAGGGACCAGGCTGCCTTTGGCCGTCTTTGGGCTCTCTTGGGGGCCTCTCGGGGCCTTCTTGGGGCCTTCCTGGGGCCGTCTTGGGCCGTCTTGGCGCCTCTTGGGCCGTCTTGGCGCCCTCTTGGGCCGTTTTGGGGCCTTCTTGGGGGCCTCTTGGGCCTTCTTGGGGCGCTCTTGGGGGCCTCTTGGACAGTCTTGGACGCCTCTTGGCCCGTCTTGGCGCCCTCTTGGGCTATTTTGGGGGCCTCTTGGGAACATCTTGGGCCGTCTTGGGGCGGTCTTGGGGGCCTCTTGGACCGTCTTCAACGCCATGAAAGGCGAAAAGCCGAATATGCTAAAAATGCACGCTTTCCGTAAGAAAATCAATGATTTTGGTCTCTTGGGGCCCTCTTGGGACGCCTCGTGGGCGCCTCCTGGGGCGTCGCGGATCCACGTGGAGGCCTCTTGGGACGTCTTGGGGCCGTCTTGGGCGGTCTTGGGCTCTCTTGGAGCGCTCTTGGAGCGCTCTTGGGCCGTCTTGGGCGCCTCTTGGGCCGTCTTGGGCCGTCTTGGGCGCCGTCTTGGCCGCTTCCTGGGCTGTCTTAGGCGCCTAAGACGGCCCAAGAAGCGCCCAAGAAGCGTTCTCCGATGATGTCTCGAGCGAAACGCTGTTTTGAAGCCCCGAAGGCCGTCCTATTAGATAAAAAACAAAACGGTTGGGGCCTTCTTGGGGCCGTCCTGGCGCTGTCTTGGGCCGTCTTGGCGCCTCTTGGGCCGTCTTGGCGCCCTCTTGGGCAGTTTTGGGGCCTTCTTGGGGGCCTCTTGGGCCTTCTTGGGGCGCTCTTGGGGGCCTCTTGGACAGTCTTGGACGCCTCTTGGCCCGTCTTGGCGCCCTCTTGGGCAATTTGGGGGGCCTTTTTTTTCGGCGCAGATAGATGGAACAACTCTGCGAGAGTCTCTTTCAGAGCGACTCGCGTACTCTGAACATGTAGTAGAACATTCGGATTGTGTCGACGGCAGCCGCCTAGGATCGCGGTGGGCCTTTGGGCTTGCAGCTGCGTTGCAGCCTCGCGCCGAATCGCACGGACCAAAGGATGCGGGAACGAGGAGAGCAAACAAAGAGGCGCTACAGGAACGTGGCCACTCAAAGCCTGCGCCTGAACATGGAAAATCAGGTGGAAGGGGGATGGGCTTTCTTTCAGGCAAGCGTCTTGTCTTGCCCCATCTGCTGCACGAGCGCCGAGGCACCTGCGGGTGCAGGCTCGGGGTCCTCCGTGGGCCGGCCGCAGGCTCCCGCGGGGGTCCGCTGCAGCTCGGAGCAGCTGTAGTCTCCAGCTGCTTCGCAGATGCCATAGGGCTGGGAGAGGCGGAACCGAAGATGCCGCAGTGCACCCTCTGGTGCGGCCCCCTCCCTTCCCACCGCCTCCCAAATCATGGGCCGATGGATCGCATTCGTCTTCGCGCTAAGCACGCGAAGTCAAACCAACGGCAAAAAAATTGCTTTCAGGCTGAGCGGCCTCTCCCTCCTCCATCCCCCCCACCTCGCATTCCCCCTTCCACCCCCTCCCCCTCCTTCGGCCACGGGCCAAGCCTCGCCATACTGCTGATGGTCATCCCTGCAGCGCAGCTTTCGGAGCCGTGCCGCGGCGCTGTCACCACCGCATTGCTTCTTCTTCTTCTTCTTAGAGCCACTCTTTCTTGACCCTGCTAGTTGGCGCGGGGAATGGCACACGGATGCCCTGCCGGAAGAGAGCCGGCTTCCAAGACTCAGGGACGTTCGTCTTCATGACCGTCGAATTGTAGTAGGCGCGGAAATTCGTCTCAAAGCCCTGCCGGCTGCTCCAACACACGTTGCACGCCTTCACGCCTTTCTTCTTGGGCCACGCCTGGAAGCCCTCGAAGACGTCGAACAATCGGACGGCGACCTCGCTACTTATGGCGTTGGCGAACGCGTAGCCGAGCGTCTGACTCTTCTTGAAATCCATGGGCAAGTACACCAAATCAATCTTCCCCCCGAAGCCCTTCGAAGCCGAGAGCTCCACGAACATGTCCCGCGTGATCGCGTAGGGCACGTTGCGGAACAGCACGCTGGTGCGCCACTCGGCGCCCGCGACGCCGCTCGGCACCTCGAGGCGACCCGCTGGCGGGGGCAGCAACGCCGGCGCCGACGACGAGGCGCGCAGCAGCTGCTGGGACATGTCGCCCTGCTCCGGCTCCTGGTACTCGATGAAGGTGTTCCGGATGACCAGCCTCCCGCCCAGGTCGGCTGGCCCCGGGAGCTTGGCGCGCCCTGCAGCTCCGGGCGCCGGCGGGCGCCGGCTGCGCGCGGCAGGAGGAGCATGCTCTCGGGGGCCCCGCGGGACCTTCGGCGCGGCTGCCGTCGT
>CAUYUJ010014973.1:283426-315926 GCA_963575745.1 Prorocentrum cordatum
TTCGTTTTGCGCTTCGTCATCCTATCCCCACTATGGCCAGATGGTCCACCCAGCGAATCTAGCATCCCATTGCGTGCATGGCCTGGCGAATAATATGGGTCTGTATCGAGCACTTCCGGCCACGCCTTCTAGCGGTCGTCGTCTGCAGGTAGTCGCACAGCGACTTAGCGTCTACGACGCACAGCCCATTGCGCAGCATCTCCGCGGTTCTCTCCTCTGTGCTCCGTCCAGCAAGCAAGAAGAGTCTCTGGTGTACGCGGCACACCTTCCGCGCTCGTGACACAACCTACCGTCCGTCCAAGCTCTGCAACTCCCGCACTCAAAGAGAGCGCTTCCGCATGCGAAGTAGGATCGACCACACGAGTCCTCCTTGAACTGTCCCACGCAATTCGGCAAGCCGGCTGTCGTATTCCTTCGGATGCTCCACGCGTGGCAGCCAGCACCGAATGCGCATCTTGGGATTCACCTTCAAAGCTGTGGTGTAAACGTCAGACACTGAAACCCACAACAGCTCCTCGAATGGAATTGACCACACAAGAATTCCCAAGTCTGCCGTCTCCTTCATGTGCTTCACCAGCTGGTTCATCTCCTTGACGTCGTCGTGGGTCAGCGTGAGCAAGTAGTGCTGGAGCAAACTGCACCTCACAGCAACGTCCGCCCTCAGCTCCCGCATCAACCAGTTCAGCAAAACAAGAACTGCACGAGCTTGACTGTGCTCTCCCGCCGTACACGCATCACCTCCAGCCCTTCCCCGAGCTACCTTGACGGGCTAGAGTCTCTCCTCGATGAATTTAGTCATGGAAGCGTGGAAATTGAATTCGGCGTCTTGGGTGTATTGGCGCCCGTTGAACATGGTCCCCATCGGAGCTTTGTCACAAAGACTTCACCGTACCGCACTTCCCTTGGAAGGAGCCATCCACATCCACCACCGCGATGCCCTCCACTTCTGGACGCGCATGACCTCCAGGTCCTGCAGCTCCACGTCTTCTTCAAAAATCCGCCAGTCTCGCCACGGGCGGAGCGGGCGCCTCGGCAAGGAAAAGCCCCAGGATGCACAAGAGCATCCAACAAGCACAGAGGAGGGAGGGAGAGCAGGGAGAGGGGCAAACAGGGAAGGAAAGAAGGGAGGAGGGGCTCGAGCGACACCACCTCGAGCCGGGAGGCTGCGTGCTTGCCAGCCAGCGCATCTGCACACTCAGCTCGCTTTCCATCTCGGCAGCCATCCGCTACAGTCGGACCTAGGCCAGGAGAACATCCTTCAAGAACACGAGACCCTCCGCTGGCCCCAACCGAAAAAACACCCGAGGTGCCATTCCCCAGGATTAGGGGAACGAGCAACGACATAAACATACAAACTCTGAGGTCCGCGCGAATTTCTCGGATCGGCGCTCGACACCCCTCTCTGGCGCGCGGAGCGCGCTAGGGGCAGCGCCAGAGGCGCCGCCGGGGGGCCCCAGCGCCGATCCAAGAAATCCGCGCGGACCTCAGAGTTTTTATGTTTATGTCATTGCTCGTTCCCCTAAGAATGCACAAGAGCATCCAACAAGCACGAAGAACACGAGGCTACCCCCGCCCCCCCCAACCGACCTCGATATCATACCTCGGAAAGGGGAGGAGGAGGAGGAGGAGGAGGAGGAGGAGGAGGAGGAGGAGTGCAAACCCAAGAGTCATGAACGATGTTGGAATTACCCTCCCTCTAAGCTCCCTCCTCATAGGCCCCTACAACGTTTCATTTCCATTGAGGGAACTGCCTCTTGGAAGATCATCGTTTGAAGGTCCTGAAGCATGCCAAAACATTGCTCTCGGGATTTCATCGCCACGTATCAACCTGACTGCTGCGTCTTGACGATCCGGAATCCTGACAGAACGCTAGTTCTGGGACTTCAACGCCGCGAATCAACATAATTGATGTGCATCATCTTTTTTTCCAGTATCTGCTTGAGGAACGGAGCCTGGCACAGGGCAGCTTTGGCAGGCGACAACGGCCTGCGGCAATAAAGACGTCTGGAGGCGACGGGCTGGCTTTGGGAACCAGAAAGACTATAGAGCAGGTATGAAACGGAACTGTGCGATGCAAACTCGTTCAACAACGTACATGCATCATCTTTTTTCCAGTATCTGCTTGAGGAACGGAGCCTGGCACAGGGCAGCTTTGGCAGGCGACAACGGCCCATCTACAACAAGGCACAGTACCCATCAACAGGCATTGCACTGGCCTAGCCGCGAAGCAACATCCATTTTCTAGAGACCACCTTGGCGACAATTGTTTGCGAGAACATTCGAGCAAGCTGCTTACAGAGAGCGTCGGGATAGGCGGACTTTAGCTGAGTGCGAAAGTGGGTGGCACCGCTCTCCTTCCCAGACAGCTCGAGATGGGACTGTCCTGAAAATCACACACGCCGCGGCCATGACACTTCATAGCCAGAAGAGAAATGGAGGGGCGACAATGCAGAAATTGGAGCCTAGTGCGCGCACGAAAGGGACGACCAGCAGCACATTGATCAACTACTGCTTCAGAGAAAAAAGGAGAGTGATGGCGACGTGATCTGTCAGGAAAATGCCAAATCCAACTGCTACCAGGGTTCTCTTCACCGATAGGGATGCCAAACTTTGCTGCTAGCTGCCAGATCTGCCCCGCGCGGGAGGCAAGCAGGCTGCCAAGCTCAAGCTTGGCCTGATCGGCTGCAGCTAAGCCCGGCAAGCCAAAGATGTGTGCGCTGTCACGAAGGCGTCGAGGCATGCGGGATGCAGGGCCGCCTCGTCGCGCTCGCGAAAGCGACTCGCAAGGCGTGCCCATAAAAATGGCCTTGACTCTGCCGCTGGCGATCCAGCCGCGAAGCACGGCCCAAGGCGCAGGCTGGGCAAGATCAAACTCTTGCCCGTGCAGGACATCCCACTCAATAACAGCATGCCCAGCCTGTCGCAAGTGCCGCGCAAGGTTGCCGGAGCCACTGAAAAGGTCAATGAAAATGCGGGAATCATGTCCCTTGCCACTCATCACAGCTGAAGAGAGTACTGCTTGCAGGCGGCGTCGAATCCAGCGGCCAAATGTTCGCTCTCCAGCCGCTGGTGGGCTAGAATCGTTATCTTTTCGATCGCCACTCACGCGTGCTTGTCGTAGCGCTGCACGCTGTTGAAGGCGTGCCAGTTTCCGAGCTGCAGCTTCTCCATTAGCGTGCGGCTGCCCGTCAGGCGGTCGAGGTTGGCGCCGCCGTGCCTGAGGCTGCAAAGCGTGCCTGCTAAACAGCTGGCTCGCACAGCCTCGAGCATTCGGCCAAACCGCCGCAGGAAGAGGCTGTAGACGAAGTCCCACAGCGGGTGCAAGAAGCCCAGGCGGGGGTCGCGGAGGCGCCCCAAGGCCCAAGCCAGGGCCTGCTGCCGCGGGGAGACACGCACAACGGCGTGGTCCATCTCGCCTGTCTTGCCTGGCTGCTGCAACACTGTAACCGGCACCACTAATGACATGTGCAGGCGCTTCCAACCCGGCAGCGAGTGGGCGAGCTGCGGGAAGCGCCTCTGCAAGGGCGCCAAGTGCAGCTGAGGGAGACCTCCAAGCACCGCGACGCCAAGCTTTGCAGTTGTCGCCCGCGCCACTTCCAGGTCGAAGGCCCACCGCAGGTCCCAAGCCGCCACGGGCCAGTCGGGCAGCACGTCCACCATGAGCCACCCTGCCAGCAGCAGTAACACCTTCAGGTAGAGCACCTGAGTGGACGGCTGCACCACGTTGGCTGCCAGCAAGCCCTGGCGGGGCAGCCAGCGGGCCTGTTCCGGGGCGGAAAGCGGCGGTGGCTGCGCTCTGCTCCTTGCGGATCCGCCACCACCAGCGGCTCGCTTCCGGGTCGGCGAAGCGCTTCCCACCTCTGGCAGGCTCGGCTGGCCGCCCGGCGGAGCAGCCTGGAGCGCGCGGACCTCCTGCATGGCCACTGCCGCTGTGACGCCTGAACTGGTCCTTGTGCTTGGGCCAAGACGGCTCCGTCCCAGACTGGAAACGTCTCGAAGGGCCATCTGCAGGGTTGAGCTCTGAGGGGATCCATCTGAAAGTGACCTTGAGGTTGCAGGCGACCGATATGGCAAAGGAGCAGCGGCAGCCAGACAACAGACCAAAGTCGGACGCACGACCCTTTTCATGGGCGCAGATCATCGACATGTTGTCACCCAAGCCCAGCAAACGATGCCCGTGACATCTCGAATTGCGAGAGGCGCGCCGCAGCCAGAGAAGCCCTGCTGAGCTTTCTAGCCTGTGGATGGTACTTTGGCGCCTCCACTTGCATGCAACGGCCGTGACCCAGGTCGCTTCACGCAGCAGCTCAGAGCTCACCTCGGCGAAGCCTGCCGCACGCCCAAGTAAGAGTGCGGCTGGGTCCGAGAGCTCGATGCTGTCGGCAGCCAGGGCAGCGCCCCGCGGGGCCACCAGTGAGGCGAGGGGCCCGCGAAAGCGCAGCTTCTCCGGCTGCCTGCCAGCGGCCTGCACTGCGCTCAAGGGCCAGTGCGCAGTGCAGACTCCCGCGCCCCACGGCGACGCGTCGAAGGCACCCACCTCAGCGTGCCAGGGCCTCTTCATATCGGCGAACACCGTGGGCAACAGTGCGAGCACCCACCTGAGCTCGCGTCGGCAGCTGGGCCACAGCGGCTGCGCCCTGTCGTAGGTGGAGCGGATGAAGACGTAGACTGCACTGAGGAGGCTGAGCGCCTCACGGCGCAGCAGCAGCAGCAGCGCAACCACGTGCCCCGCGAGCCTCTCCAGCTGGCGCCCCGTGATACGTCTTCCCGGCTCCAGCAGGTGCGAGATACAACCATGCACTCTCCAAAACTTCTTGGGTGCGGGGCGCCACCTGGCGGCCTTCGAGTCCAGCGTGAAGCCGAGGAGGACGACATCCAGGTCAAGCGATGCCTTGACGCCCTCACTGGTGAACGAGTCGAGCATGTCGTTGACCACCTGCAATGCTGTCTCGCGGCTGGTGCTGATGGCAGCAAAGTTGTCTATGTACAAGACCTTGGCTGCGGCTGAGCTGTCAGAGAGGCACGCCCCAGGCTGCTTGTCCACCAGCCACTGGTTGCTCGGAGAGACCGAAGCCAGCACATTCAGGTGGGCAGACTGCACAAAGTGGACGGCCCAGTTCCATCCCATGGGGACGACCCGCACGCGGAAGGCTATCCTGGGCCGAGCAGACAGCTCTGGCCCCAACGCCTCACGCAGGCGGGCCGGCAGCATGCGGGTCGCCAGGCTCGGTAAGCAGAAGTAGTTCCTGGCCCAGGCCGGCAGCACGTACTGGTAGAAGCAGACCTCCACATCGCCCGCAGCCAGGTGCACCTCCTCACCGGGCGTGCACTCCAAGCTGCTGAGGGCGTCGCCGGAGGCCAAGTGCGTGTACTCGGGCGTCCTGAAGTGGCAGTTCGCCCTCCTAGTGTCGAAGATGAGCCTCAGCTTGTCATCTTTGCGTGGCACGAAAAAGACGCCCGTCTCCTCCTTCCGTTCCAGCTCGTAGTCCAAAACTTCGACGATTCCTGCATCGTAGAGCTCGAGCAGGAACCGCCCGTAGTCAATGCCCCGCTGCGCCAGCTTACCGTCCACGTAACACGTGACGTCCGCCTCCTCCAGAGCAGCAGTAGCCTCCTGCTCTGAGCGCAATAACCCGTGCCCGGACTCCAGCGCAGACTGCAGGTGCGCGGGCAACAGCCGAACGAGATCGACACGCCCAGCACCGCCAGAAGGAAGAGAGACCCTCCCGCGCTGGTAGCCGGCTCTCGCCCCGATCGCTGGCTCGTCAGCATAGCCAGGTCGAAGCCCCAGAAGCGCCTGAAACGCCTCCTGGTTGGTGCAATCCTCAGTCCTCGGCGGGGCCGCGGCGTAGACCCCCTTCAGATGCTGCAGCGCGGAGCGCTGCGCCAAGCTGAGGCGGCCGCTGCCGCCCGCCGACCGCCCACCACCACCCAGCTCGTTGAGCGCCGCGACGCCTTCCAGCATCCAGCGCTCCTGGCGCCTGCAGCGAGCGGCTCTGCGCCGCTGCCCCAGCGAGAGCTCGCCGTCAAGGGCAGAGAACCCCTTCAAGCACTGGAGCGCCTCCGAGTTGAGCGGGATAGGCAGCGCGTCTCTCTGCGTGAGACCGTCATCGCCAAAACCCAGCGAGGTGGCATCGCCGTTCAGCTCGCCTCGCCCCCCCTGCAAACTCGCGCCGAGGTCGGGGGAACCCTCAGCGCGAGGGGGCGCCTCAGGCGCCACGGCCGCACCCGCGGCCGTATGCCTTGGCCTTGGCACCCGCCGCTGGTTCGCCAGAGGCCGCACCGCGCTCGGCGCCGCGCTCCAGCAGCCTTTCCTCTCGCCCCTTCTTGCGCTCCTTGAGGATGGCGCATCCCTCTCGGAGCATCTTCGCCACCCAGCTCTCCCCGGCGGCGCAGACAAGCGCCGAGACGCGGCTCCTGCCCTGCTCGAGGAAATTGGGTCGCCCATCGAGCCAGGTTGCAGCGTCCTGACCAGCCTCGCCCTCGCGCAAGCTCGACGCATACAGCTCCTCCCAGAGCTGGTCGCGGCGGCAGCGGGTCTCCACCACCACCAGCTCGCCAGCGTCGAGCCGGTCCTCGGTGGTGAGCTCCTGCAGCACCTCCAACGTGAAGTGGTGGTCGTCCATGCCCGAGTTCGAGGCTGTGAGCCCCTGGATTGACCTCGACCAGCAGTGCCTCTGCCGCGGCATGAAATCCGCCTCCAAGATCTTCTCGAGCAGCACGGCCGCGGTCCTCGGCCCCTGGCAGCGCCCGTTCGCGACGGGCGTGTTGGCCATCTTGGCCAGAGCGTCATGGAGCAACCTGGTGCGGCCGCCCGATGGCAAGTAGAGCACTGGCAGCGCGGGGAGACCCCCACCGCTGCCGGACAGCGCGGCCGCCCCTGCCTCCAGGATGTTGGCCACGGCGACCGCGAGCGAGATGCCCAAACCCAGCAGCATGAACCCGCGACCGCCAAGCACGACCTGCGGCTGGCCACCAGCTCCAAGGGGCTCAGGCGAGATACGAGTCCCAGCCGCGGAGCCCACACGCGCCCCTGCTGCACGCCAGACCGCGTCCGCCGGTGGCGCCGCGAGCCGCGGCGGTGCTGGGGCAAGGAGAGGGCCTGCCGCCGGAGGCCCAGGCGACGCGGCCGGCGCGGCCGCCAGGGCGCCCGCCGCAGCCGCGGCTCCAGCCGCTGGCCCAGCGGGCCACGCGGCGGCCGGCAGCGCCGCAGGGGACGGCGCCTCCGCAAGTGCCTCCGCCTCGCCGTCGGCGCACGCCCCTGGGTGCGCTGCTGGTGCAGGCGAGCCATCCTCCTCGCGAATGTCCGCTGCCATCGGCGCCGCCTCGTTGCATAGCAACGGCAGCCCGGCGCTGAGCCGAGCGCTGCCCGCCCGCGGGATCTGCCCCTGCGGCCCCCGAATAGGAAGGCCACCCCGAGCTCCCAGCGGCAGCCGAAGGAGCGATTGGGACATGTTCTTGGTGAGCACCCCGAAGCGGAAGTCCTGAACACGCGCCAGCATGATCTTTTCATGCCAGAAGTCATCGCGCAGCTCGTAGTAACCGAGGGCCCTCGACCCCGCTTGACGGCTCTGCAGGCAGTGCCGCGTGCGCTCTGCTAAGCTGCGGGCCGCCATCCAATCCTGACCTCAACGGGCGTGAGGTCCTCTTCCACACGGCGCCTGCTGTCGCTGCTGAGAGAACACCCGCGAGCAGCCCTACGACGAAGATGCCCCACGCGAACGGCGGCTCGGGGCACTGCAGCGGCGGACAGCTTGGGCACACGGGACAGGTGAGCTGCTCTGGACCGCAGCGCTCCAGCTGTCGACCAAGGAGGCCCACGATATCGCTGCTGACCTGGCAATCGGCTATGCAATGGCAGTCGGGGCAGCGGGCGACAGAAAGAAGAGGGGCCCAAGGGGCGATAGCCTGCAATCCTCGCAGGGCCAAGTCCATTGAGCCAGAAAGACTATAGAGCAGGTATGAAACGGAACTGTGCGATGCAAACTCGTTCAACAACGTACACACCCACATCATCATTAACCCTGCCACATAACCATTTCTGGTACGCTGATCATGAGAATCCGTGCAGTTTTTGCAAATTGAAAAAATCTGCGCGGCGCTGGGGCGAGAGCCACATCTTGAAAAGGAGCCGCTCTCAATCCGTGAAACGCTTGCAAAATTTGAAAATGAACGTGCGCGGCGCTACGCGCTACGGCTAGGGAACTACAATTTGAAAACGACCCGCTCTCAATCCGTGAAACTCTTGCAAATGTTTCCAAGGCATATGCGCGGCGCTGGGGCGAGAACCACATTCTGAAAACGACCCGCCCTCAATCCGTGCAATTTCTGCAAAAATTGAAAAAATGCGCGGCACTAAGGCGAGAACCACATTTTGAAAGGGAACCGCCCTCAATCCGTGAAACCCTTGGATAGTTTGAAAAAGAGTGTGCGCGGCGCTAGGGCGACAGCCACATGTTGAAAACGGCCCGCCCTCAATCCGCGAAGCTCTTGCACTTTGTTAAAAGGAGTGCGCGCGGCGCTAAGGATAGAGTCACAGTTTGAAAACGGCCCGCCCTCTATCTGCGAAGCTGTTGTCATTCACTACGCTTCAGAATCAGAACTGGTGGCGAAGTCTCGGGCGAAACGCCCGGCCCGCCATAAACACGGGCCTCGGGGTGCGACAAGGAGAAGTTATCTATAATCGGGGATGGACAGACCCCCCTGTAGCAAAACGTGGTTTAGTGAAAACGACCTGAGGCCCGAACCTGGCGGGCGCAAGCCTGGAAAATAACGGCCGCGGCGCCCTCTCGAAAACCGAAAACGGACAATTCACTAATCGACGCGTCACTGTTGGGGGTTCTGACCACCCCCGATATAAGGAGAAGGAATGGAGGAGGAAGAGGGGTATGGGGGGATCGAGAGATCGAGGGCGGATGACGCGTGCCCCGCGGAACACGACCGCGCGGCCCCGCCAGCGCGGGCGCCGCGCGGCGGGCCGCCGAGCCTGCGGGAGCCCGCGGGCGGCCGCAGCGCGGGCCTCCGAGGCGCCGCCGCTGCTGGTCGCGGCGCCAGCTGGCGCGGCGGCTGGGGCGCCCCGCGAAGGCCTCGAAGGCCTGCGAGCGCTCGCGGCCCAGACGACGAAGTCGGCGAAGCTGTGCTTCCCTCCATCTCTGGCTGCCCGAGACGGCGGCGAGTCGCTCGGGGCGCCTGCGCACCTTCACCGCCCATCTCGTTGGCGCCGCGTCGCCTGCATCTCGCTAGCTCAAGCGCTCCTCCAGACTTCTTCGTGGGCCTGTCGTGGATGCGGATCCGCACTAGGTGGCGGTCGTCCTGTCCTCCAGGTGCGGGGCTGAGCTACGGTGGCGCCGAGCTCCCCCGTGCATGGGTGACCGCCGCCACGGGGGCCACGGACCTTGGCCTGCTCCCACTACGGTCCCGCTCTGGCGTGCCTCCCGCAACCCCTCTTGCACGCGTGGCGGCGGCCCCGTTCGGCCGCTCGGCATCGACGCCCGGCCGTCGCCGCGGGAGCCGCGGACCCTGTCCCGCTCCCACTGCGGGCCCGCGCTGGCGTGCCTCCCGCAGCCCCTCCTGCATATGTGGCTATGGCGGCTGGGCCCTCCTCGCAGGCGCCCGACTCCTCGGCCCACGCCTGCATCGCCCTCGAGGCGGCCTCGATGGGGGCCGTGGGCATTGGCAGGCTCCTCTGGCAGGCTCGCTCTGGTGTGCCTCGCGTCTCGTCTCATGCCGCGCGGGAGGTCGGTCTCGGCCATCTGCTGCACGTCCTTTCGCATGCTGCAGCCCCTCGACCTGTCCTGGAGCCACTTCGCCCCCCCAGGGACTCCTGCTGCGAGAACCCCTGGCACACAAGTAAGAGCCCACTCCGGGGGGGCGAGAGAGCACCTACTGCGCTCAGTGTGCATGGCTCTCTGAGGCGTCTCGTGGCCACCCAGGCGCTCATGGCTGCAGCACTGCCTCCTTGGCTATTTCGACGATCGCACTGCTCGGTTCCTCGCCTCGCTTGTGGTGCTGTCTGGCACGAGAGGATCAGGCGGGCTGGTACTCTCTGGCGGGGCAGTCGCCACCCGCTGAGCAACGCATGCCTCATGCCCTGTTACGTCTGGTACGGGCGGTTCAGGAAGACTGGTACTCTCTGGCGGGAGCATGCTTGGACGCTGACCAATGCATACCTCCAGGCCTTCGCTCCATGGCCCATCTTCACCTGGATCCCTGTGCCCGTCGAAATCGTCGTCGCTCCAGTCCGCGAAGGGGTCGCCCCCGTCAAGGTCGAGCCCATACCTTCTGCCGAAGCAACCCCTGTCACAAACCTTGGGCCAAAGCCCTCTCTGGATCCGACGAAGATCCTCGGCCCCTGTCAGAGTCAGAAAAGGTGGATGGCCGTCGGCAATCGGGCACCGCCGCCGTAACCCACGTCCTAGGATACTCCCGAAAGGCTGAAGAAACCACAGCCTGCACAAAACCATACCCTCAGCGACGTCTCGACTTCCATGCTGTGAGTCTCATGATCAGCGGCGCCTCCGATCTGAATGGGCGGTGCTGCTGGGTCTTGCGCAAGCAAGTGCTGGTTTCTCCTCACCAAAGGCCAGCATGGTTACTGCAGCCACGCTGTGCATGGTTCGCCAGACGCTCGCCAGCAGCATTCCTGACAGGTCCTGCCGTCGCTCCCGAACACGTGAGCCGAGGTGAGCATGGCGGCCGCGCTGGCAGCTGGAGGAGCCCGTCGCGTACATCTCGTGGTCCGCATGCGGGGCTCCGCTTCCATGGCGTCCAGGGTGGAACGCAGGAGCCTCCACCAAACTGCGACTGCCATGGCCTCGACCTTCGCCACGCGTCCTCTCTCCTCAAGAGCTAGCCTTGCCTGCTGAGCTGGATACCCAGCGACCTCATCCGCTGCTGCATTGCCTCAGGTAAACTGAGATCACACCTCGCTGGATAACGTCCTCCACCTCCAAGTGCGAGTTGATGTGAACCACTGTGATACTGTCACGCCCACGGCCAAGAACCAATCGACCCAGGCGCCACCACAGGTCTATGTCGGGCCCTTGGGGCGGAGGAGGAGGAGGAGGAGGAGGAGGAGGAAAAGGACGGGGAGGAGGAGGAGGAGGAGGAGGAGGAGAAGACGAAGAACACGAGGGTACCCTCCCCGAACCGACCTCGAGCTCAAAACCTCGGTCCGACTGCTGGCAAGCACGGTGAAAGAGGAGGGGGAGGAGAGAGAGCAGGCTAGGCACAGTGCGGGGGGGAAGGGGCACGCACCAGGGAGGAGGCGCTGCCACCCCCTCCAGGAAAAAGCACAAAAGCACACACGCACACACAAAAAAAAATCAACAACCCAAAAGAAAAACGCCACGCCCTCGAAGGAGAGGGACTCCCCCCAGCACGCTCCCGAGAGCCCCCCCTCCCCCCCCCCAAAAAAAAGAAGAACAGCCTTGGGCGTCCCCCCCCAAAAAAGAAAAGCCTCCTCGGGCTGCGAGCCTGGAGCCTTCGAGTCGGGGCATCGCGACTGCAGCACTGACGCACCCCACCCATGATGCTCCTCCCGCAGCAGTGATCGGCAGCTGCGAAGACTGCTCCGAGGCAGATCCGACGGACAAAAAGGCAACTACCCAGGGGCAGCTCCATCACGTCGCTCTCCAACTCGAGGTCTCGATCCCGAGGAGGAAGTGGTGCCCCCCCCTCCTCCCCCAGGTGGTGCCCCCCCCACCCCGTGGCGATCCTACCCCTCTCTGGGCGCTGCCCCGGGGGGACGGGAGCACGGCAGGCAGGAGCTGCGAGCACGAGCGGCCGCGGAGGCGGGAGCCGCGTGCGACGGGAGGGGGGCCGAGGGGGGGGGGCGCGCAGAAGCAGACACGGCTCCCAGGAGAATTCCTCCCAAGAGGCTCCCGAGAGCCTTCCCAAGAGACCCCAAGAAGCGTCCCCGAGGGCTCGGGCCCGCGTCAGCGTCGTCCGTCGTCGTCGTCCCCCCTTCACGGTCGGCGGCACCGGCCGCAGTGCCTTCGCAATAGACAGCTCCCAGGACTGCCCATGTTGGGGGACACCAAAAGGCACCGATGCCGCTGCTCCCCAGACCTGCCCCAGGGTGCGTCCCGACCAGGATGTCGAGGCGAGTCCCGCTGTGGCGACGAGGGCCTCCGAAGAGACCTGAAGAGAGGAAAACGGGCAAAGGGCCGCGGTATCCGCGCCCTTTCCTCCTCCGCACATGTTGCTCCGCATGTTCTGGAGGCCCGTCTGCCCCTGCTCTGCCCTGATGTTCCACACCTTCCTGGGAATCGACAGTTCGTTGGTGAGCGTCTTTTGTTCGGCATTTCGACATAGGGCGGAACGGGCAGGGAGGGAGGGGGGGGTCTGGCTCTTGACCTCTGCTCAGTGCGACTGTTTGGAACCGTGCGTCCCGTGGGGGAGCTCCACCTGCTCGAAACTGGCGCCAAAAACAGCCAAGATCTACTCCACAGGGGGGAGAGGGCGGGGCGCGCAGGCCCGCGCCGATCGGCAAAGCAATGGAAAAAAAGACGCCCACCCGTGCCCGTGTGCTTCAAAGGGAGCGACCCTCCCTGGCTGCCAAGCTGCCCCCCCCCGGAGTCTGGTCGGGCGCGTCCCCCGACAAGCCGATCTTGGACGCAAGAGCAAAAGCAGTCACAACCAAAAATACTCGAGACAGTCAGAGCACTAATCGACAAGTCGTCCCCATACTAGTTGTTTACTGTTTTGAATATTCCTTTTGTAGAGGGACGTGCCCGACTTGACCCCACAGGGCCCCCCCCCCCCAACAAAATCAAAATAGTCAAAAACTAATCGACAAACCGTCCCCAAAGTATGTTTTAACTATGCTTGGAGATTCCTCCTGCCGAGGGACGCGCCCGACGTAACCCCAGAGGCCTCAAAAAAGGGGAGAACGGGTGAAGGGCAGCAGTAGGAGTACCTTGTCGTCCTCCGAGTGGATCCTGCATCGGCTGCTCTCGCTTCCCCCCTGGAGGCCAGGAGGGCTGCCGAGGCCCCCTCTGCCTTCTCGAGCCCTGGGCTCCCAACAAGGTGCCCGCCCAGAGGCCCCCGAGAGCGCTCCGCCGAAACCCCACTGGAAGCATCCCTGAGGACTCTGGCACACGTCAGCAGCGTCGTCGTCGCCGCCACTGCCGTCGCAGTCGTCCCCGGGTCGGCGGCACCGGCCGCAAGGCCTTCGAAGTAAGAAACACTGCATGAGCGACAGCGCCCCTTTTGGGGGGCACCAAAGGAGCCGAGGTACAGACGAGGAGGACTGGAAGAACAACCTCGGAATGGGCAAAGAAACAGCGAGCCCGCTCCAAACCCAAGCTCGTCCTTGTGTTGGCGCCCTGGCTGCAGGGGGAGAACATCATGACATCAACATAGACCGTCGGAACTCCGCGCCGATTTCCTGGATCTGCGTCAAGCCCCCCTCCCTCCCTGGCGCGCAGAGCGCGCCAGGGGCGGCGCCGCAGGCGCCGCAACAGGGGCCCCGCGTCGATCTAGGAGATCCGCGCTGAGCTCCGAACATCTACAGTAGGAGCTCGACCACAAGAAACCTTCCACAGGAAACCCAACCCTGAGACCCCAGGAAGTCCACTGATCCTTGGTGTGGGAGCGCCACGTCCTCCATCGCAAACCGAACCCTCAAAGCCCAAGAAACCCAGAGCACCCTGGAGGCAAGAAGGGTGCGGTCTCCTACTCCTCCTCCTCCTCCTCCTCCTCCTCCTCCTCCTCCTCCTCCTCCTCCTCCTCCTCCTCCTCCCTCCTCCTGCTCTGCTCTGCTCCTGCTCCTCCCCCTCCTCCTCCTTCTCCTCCTCTCCTCCTCCTCCTTCATCATCATCATCATCATCATCCATCATCATCATCATCATCACCACCACACCCACCACCACCATCATCATCATCATCAGCATCATCATCATCATCATCATCACCACCACCACCACCACCATCATCATCATCATCATCATCATCATCATCATCATCATCAGCATCATCACCATCATCATCATCATCATCATCATCATCATCATCATCATCATCAGCATCATCATCATCATCATCATCATCAGCATCATCAGCATCAGCAGCATCAGCATCAGCATCATTACCATCAGCAGCAGCATCAGCATCAGCATCAGCATCAGCATCAGCATCAGCATCAGCATCAGCATCAGCATCAGCATCAGCATCAGCATCATCATCATCATCATCATCATCATCATCATCATCATCATCATCATCATCAGCATCATCATCATCTTCTTCATCCCTCTTCGCGAGCAGCAGCGGCCGGAGCGGGCAGCGAACACCGGAGGCCCACGGGCGGCACCAGCGTGAGCACTTTGCCCCCGCCGCCGCCGCTGGCCGCGTCGCCCGGCGCCGCAAGGGCGTCGTAGGCCGGCGGCGGGGGGCCAGACTGGGCGGCAGCCTGTCGGGGGGGGGGCTGGGGTGCACGGTTTCCCCCGGGGCCGTAGGCGACCCGAGGAGGAGGAGGAGGAGGAGGAGGAGGAGGAGGAGGAGAGGAGGTGGAGGGGGGAGGAGAGGAGGAGGAGGAGAGGGGAGGAGGAGGAGGAGGAGGAGGGGGAGGAGGAGGGGGAGATGGAGGAGGAAGAGGAGGAGGAGAAGGGAGGAGGAGGAGAAGGAGGAGGAGGAGGAGGCGGAGGAGGAAGGAGGAGGAGGAGGAGAAGGGAGGAGGAGGAGGAGGAGGAGGAGGAGGAGGAGGGAGGAGGAGGAGGAGGAGGCAGGAGGACGGGTCGCCCTAAGCCCTTCGGAGAAAACCCCCAGGCAGGGGAATGGCGGTGGGAGAGAGGTGGAAGCGGATGTGGAAACGGTGAGTTCGCTAAGCGAAAGGATTAATCAAGGAGGGGTGCGTCCTCTGGCGCGTTGCTCCGACAATGAGGCCCTCTGGCCAGAAACCACCCCCAATCCTGCTCAAATATATATATATATATATATATATATATATATATATATATATATACTCGGGGTCGGGAGAGAGGTGCGGGTGGGACTTGGAGGGACACCCACTGGCGCTGCGTGCTTCTTCTGCTGGAAGTGCAGGTCCCGCCCGAGCAATCAGTGTACAGATGTGGTGGTGGCTCGTCGCCGATACGCACACTGAGATCCTTCACTTCAGTTCAGCGATATGGCCCTTGAGCGTCTCCGTGGCGATCGGGGAGGCGAAGACTACTGCACTGATGAATTTCGGTGTCCTGGCATAGCGGAATCCATCAGTTCATTAATCCTCGCCTCCCCAGTCCCCATGGAGACGCTCAGCGGCCAGATCGCTGAGTCAGGGGCAAGGCCGAGCAGAGGATGCGACCTTGCCCGCCCCTGCCGCCCTCCCCACGGCAGGGAGGAGGGGCACAGGGGGGGGGGAGGGGCTGGAGATTGTCTCCTCCTCCTCCTCCTCCTCCTCCTTCCCTTTGTCATGATTTCAGGTAACGGTCGCTACCCCAAGGGGGGGGGGGGGGGCGAAAGGCTTGAGGCCCCGGGGAAGGGTAGCGCGTGGGTGGAGTGGGGCACGTCCAGGGCGGGGGCGCGCCGCGATTGCCGTGGTGCGCGCGCGAGCGCCGGCGTGGGGGGAGCGTCCGGGCCGCCCTCGGCCGGGTGGCAGTGGAGGGGTGGCCCGAACGAGGGGTGAAGAGAAGGGCCCCGAGAGGGGCCCTTTTCTGGGCGCCCACTGGCTCCAAAGTGGCCCTGAAGGGCCCCTCTTGGGGCCCTCGTCTTCACCCCCCGATGTGGGCCACCCCCCAATTACCACCCGCCCGACACCCCCCCCTGCGTACGATCGCTGTCGTTACCCCAGGATGATGGGGGGTTGGCCCGTAGAGTGGCCGTAACGCGCCAGTGGATAAAGAACAATCTCCTGGCGACTGCGTCCCCCCAGGATTTGGCAGCGGCCCTGTGCTCGCATTCGTGCACGCGCGCCGTCGCGACGGCACCTCCTCCTTTACCTGAGCATCTGTGCCTATGGGCGGCCTTCTGCGACAGTGTCTGCGGTCATGAGCAGCTCCCGCTCGACAAGCAGGCAACGTCTCGCCAGAGGCCTCGTGCGCGCGTGCCTCCGCCAGGGTGTTCCGTTCTGAGCGGCTGAGCGGCTGCCGCGGCCCATCGACGAGGTGCGCCTCCGCTCGGCTCCTGTGCTCGCCAAGCCTCTTGTTGCAAGCGTTCCTGGTGTCCGCCTGCGCGCACACGTCGGCGTCGCAACAAAACGCCCCCGAATGCTCTCGGAGGAACTGCTGGACGGACATCCACTGCGGAGGAGGACAGAAAACGCGAGGGAAGGAGGAGTAGAGAGGCGACCTAGGTACGCTCGCGCCGCATCTGACAGCACCCCTTCCCATTGAGCAAAATCAGTCGGCACCAAATCGGAAATCTCATGGAATTGGAATGTGCGCCAGATCGGTCTGCATCGGCACGGAGTCGAAATCGATCGAGTCAGATCGACCGCGCAAGACGCCGAGCAAGCAGCAGGCCGCATCGGATCGTCAGAATATCGGCATGGGATCGCATCGAGCCAGCCGGGAAACAGAATCGACATTGACTCCTCATCCGTCGTCGCCGCAGCCCCCCTCGGGGACGACGACGACGACGACGACGACGACGACGACAACAACAACAACAACAAGCTCAACAAACACAACAACAACAACAACAACAACAACAACAAACAAGGACCACAATAACAACAATCACAACGACAACAACAACCACAACAACAAACACAACAACAGCAACAACCCACAACAACAACAACAGCAACAACAACAGCAACAACAACAACAACAACAACAACAACAACAACAACTACACCAGCAACAGCAACAACAACGACTACGACAACGACAACGACAACGACAACCACAACAACACCACTAAAACTGTTCGCTCTTATCTGCTCGCGTGCCAATCCACACAAATATCCGAAACCCTCGGTACCCGCCCTCTTCGTCTTCGATCGTACCCCCTTTTGGGTATATCCCCCTTACCTGCCACGTGTATGTAGTGCAGCCCCTACAACAAAGGAAGAGAGGACGGATGGAAGGGGCGAAGGATGGAGCAAGAGAATTAAAAGCAGAAAAGGGGGCTAAGAGCAGAAAACCCGTGGTAAAACCAGACGGGCAGATCGGGCGGGTAGACCCTAACGGGCGGGTCGGGAACGCGGGCCCAGGCGACCAGGTCGAGCAGGCGGGTTGCTGAAGCGTGGGTCCTACATGAATCGCAAGGAATTCTCGAGCGACAGCGCGATTCCCAAGTAAATCGTTTGAAAAGTCAAAGCGGGAGCGTAATTCCTGAGTGCCGAAGGCGCGACGTCTGCATCCATTGCGAGGAAGTACCAAGAGAGAGCGCGGTTTCTGCATAGATTGTGAAGAAAGTCCCGCGCGAAAGCGCGATTTTGGAAAGGATTGCGAGGACATATCAGATAGGAGCCGTCGTTGTTGGTGTAGCCAGGGGGGCAACAGCGCAGTTTGAGCAGAAGATGTTCCACGATAGAACAAAACAGGGCGCAAGCCCCGAAACGGGCATTTCAATTGAAAAACAGCATGTGCACCAGCGGGTGGGGATCATAACGAATCACTATGACTGATTTGCGTCCTGCATGAATCGCAAAGGAAATCCACAGCGACAGCGCAATTGCCAAATGATTCGCAGGGCAATCCACAGCATCAGCGTAATTCCTGAACCCCGGGAGAAGCACATTAATTGAAACATATAACGGTTACCTCGCACAGGGCCAATAATAGTTATTAAATGAGATCTCAACAACAATAGCAGCAACAAAAAAAATCATTCTAAGACTGTTAGCTCGTATTTGCCCGTGTGTTTTTCAAAACGATTTCCCACACCCTCGATACCTGCCCTTTTCGTCTTCGATCACCCTCTTTGGGGGGAACAGTTTGTCTTTGCGGGGGGCGGCGGGCTTAGCCAGGCGGGCAAACCTGAACGGGCGGACAATCCTTCGTGGGCGTGCATGTGCCCGCCACTGGCGTGGGCCTTGCAAAAAAAAAATTGGAATAACGAGGGAGAATGGGAGGAAGGGAGGGGGAGGGACGAAGGAAGAGGGAAAACGCCAGGAGAGAAGGAGCGAAGAAGGGGGCGAGGTTGATTAGAGGCAGAGAGGGAGGGAATACAAAAACAAAAAACAGGTAAGAGGTGTATAGAAAGAAAGAGGAGAGAGAGAAATAGAAAGAGCGACGGAGGAGGCAGGAGAAGGGAGGGAGAAGGGAGGAGGGAGAGGAGGGAGAGGGGATAGGGAAGAGAGGCATAAGGATGAGGGAAGGGAGGAAGGAGAGAGAAGGGAGGAGAGAAGGGAGGAGGGAGGAGGGGCAGGAAGGTAAGAGCGTGAACGTTCGAGGAAGTCCTAGGCGAAAGCACCGTTCCTGAAGGAAGTCTCGGGCGGGAGCCCACGACGGGCGGGCGAACCCCTGACGGGCGGGCCAGGCGGGTGGGACATGCAAGCGGGATGCCTGGGTAAGGCGAGAGCGCGATTACTTAGTAAATTGTAACGGCGTCCTTGGCGCAGCGTGTCTCCTGAGCGTCGAAAGCGCGATTTCCCAATAAAAAACATGGAAATCACAAGCGAGAGCGCAAGTCGTGAATAAAATGTGTGAAGGGCTCTCTGGCGGGAGGGGGGGTCTTGATTAAATTGCAAAGAAGTCTTGACTCAATTGCGAGGAAGTCTCAAGCGGGAGCACCGTTCCTGAGTAAATGATGAAGAAATCCCGGATGGAAGCGGAATCCTGACTAAATTGCGAGGAAGTCACAGGCCGGAGCACCGATCCTAAGTAAATTTCTAGGAAAGACATCTCAGGAGCGAAGGTCGTGAGTAAAGTTGGAGGAAGTCTCAAGCGGGAGCCGTTGTTGTTGTAATCTGGTGGGCAAGGGGCTCAGTTTCAGGACGAAGACTCTCCCTGTCCAAAAACAGGGTGCGAGCGTCGAGGGGCACACTTTGAGTGAGTAAAAACAGCATGCACCGGTGAGGGGGATCAACAATAATTATTTTTCAGAAATGAGAGTTCAACAACATCAACAACATCATCATCATCATCATCAACAACTACAACAACGAAAACGACAACGACAACGACAATGACAACGACAACGACAACAACAACAACAACAATTACTAGCACGTGGGGACACTCCGTTCTCACCAGTGCCAGGGTTTTCATAGGAGGCGGGCAATACCCCCACTTTGTGGGGGGGCCGGTTCAAGCTCTACCAAATTTCCAAACGACTCTTCGCCACCACCCACACCCAGCTTCCCGCCCTATGACGTTCGGACACTTCACTTCGTGGCATGCGGACGACCGTGGCTACTATTCAGGGCCCCGCGGCCGACGACGACGGCGTGCGCGCGCGAAGAAAAAACGAATGTGTCCCGCATGGTATTATTTGACAGGGATGATGGCCCTGGCAGGTGCGCAACCGTTGTCGCAGAAGTTCGAAAAAGTTGCTCGCAAAAGCCCGTTTGACAGAAATGTTTAAAAAGTGTTGGGTTTCCTACGAATCCGCAAGAGCGCGCGGGATGAGATTTTGACAATTTTTTTGTTGAAAAACCATTGGTTTTTTGATGTTTTTATGTTAAAATCGCTGCGAACACTAAGGTTTTGGAAGGATTTCGTCTTGCGCGCGCGAATGTCCACTTTACCTTATTTTTTGCAAGGGATTCTTGAAATTTGATTATATTAGAACAAGAAATGTCATTTTCTATTGTTTTTTGCAAGGGAAAGCGGATTACAACAAAACAACCGGATCCTGTACACACCCTCTTTTCTGAGGCTTCCTCACGAAAATGATGAAAATGTAGCTGCGGCCTAGGCGGCGCAGGGGGGGCGCGCACCAGGGGGCCCAACAATAATTATTCTTTAGAATAAATAATGTTCAACAACAACAACAATCATTCTACCCTCATGCGCCATGCTTCCACATGACACATGCATCCATCTGGATAACACACCCCATCATGGGGGATTTTTCTGGCATGCGGGATCCGGTATTCCTCCACCCAGATATCCCGCCCAAGAAGGTTTGGCCACCACCTCTTCCGAGGAACTTCAACATCCGTAGCTCGGACGGCACATCGCCTTCGCAATCGCCTTGCGCATGCCCCGCATCTCAGAGGGAGAGGAAGAGGAAGAGGAGGGGGAGATGAGAGAGATAGGGAGGGGGAAGGAGAAGGGAGGGGGAGGAGGGGGAGGAAGGATGAGTAGTTGTAGTAGCAGCAGTTGATGATATTGTTGTTGCGGCTGTAGCACTAGTAGTAGTGGTAACGGTAGTCGTAGTCCAAGTAAGTAGAACTGGCTTGCGGCAGCCAAGCGTTCATAGCGACGTTGCTTTTTGATCCTCCTTTAAGGTCTTCTCTCCCTATCCTTAAGACGCAGAAGGTTCAAAAAGTTGGATGGTTCAGCACATCCAGGAAACCTATCGCTGGACCAGCCCTGATATGGTTCCAGAAGCGGCTCGGGAAGCTGCGCAGGCGCCAGAAGCAGAGAAGCACCACGTACGGGCGCCGCAAGCAGAAATTCAGCATTTTCGCACAAAAAAAAATGTATTGGAATGGCCTCTTTTCGGCGCGATCGGAACTGCCCGGGCGTCCGGCCCGGGAGCCGGGCCGGGTGCCGGCCGGGCCGGGTGCCTGCCCGAGCTCCGGAATCGGCCCGGACGGCCTCCCGGGCGCCGGAAGCAGAAATTCAGCATTTTCGAAAGAAAAATGTGTATTGGAATGGCCTTTTTTCGGCGCCGCCTCGGAACTCGATTTTCCGGCGCCTGGGCGCCGGCTCGGGCGCCGACCCAAGCGTCCGGCCCAGGAGCCGGGCCGGGTGCCGGCCCGAGCTCCGGAATCGGCCCGGACGGCCTCCCTCCCGGGCGCCGGAAGCAGAAATTCAGCATTTTCGAAAGAAAAATGTGTATTGGAATGGCCTTTTTTCGGCGCCGCCTCGGAACTCGATTTTCCGGCGCCCGGGCGCCGGCTCGGGCGCCGACCCGGGCGTCCGGCCCGGGAGCCGCTCTCGGCGGCGAGCAAGAGCACCGAGCCCGAGTAAAAAAGGAGGAAGTCTCGAGCCGGAGCGTTGTTGTTGTTGGGGGGCCGGTTTTGGCGGAACCCCAAAACGCCTGAGCGTGAGCCTCAATTTCAGAGGAAATGCGGCCGGCGCCTCGGCGAGAGCGCCAGGGCGAATATAGGGGGTCCAACAATAATAATTGTTTAGTAATTAAGGTTCAACAACAACAACAACAACAACAACAACAACAACAACAACAACAACAACAACAACAACAACAACAACAATCATTTTACCCGAACGCGTGGTGTTCTCCCCAGTGCCAGGGTTTTCATACGACACCAGGCAATACCCCCACTTCGTGGGGGGGCATTACAAGCTCTACCAAATATCCAAACGACTCTTCGCGACCACCCAAACCCAGCTTCCCGCCCTATGACGTTGGGACACTTCACTTCGTGGCGTGCGGACGACCGTGGCTACTACACTGGCGTGGGGTACACACCCACAGAACCCAATGGTTTTTGGAGATTTCGGCGTGCGCGCGCGAAGAAAAAACGAATGTGTCCCGCATGGTATTATTTGACAGGGATGATGGCCCTGGCAGGTGCGCAACCGTTGTCGCAGAAGTTCGAAAAAGTTGCTCGCAAAAGCCCGTTTGACAGAAATGTTTAAAAAGTGTTGGGTTTCCTACGAATCCGCAAGAGCGCGCGGGATGAGATTTTGACATTTTTTTGTTGAAAAACCATTGGTTTTTTGATGTTTTTATGTTAAAATCGCTCCGAACACTAAGCTTTTGGAAGGATTTCGTCTTGCGCGCGCGAATGTCCACTTTACCTTATTTTTTGCAAGGGATTCTTGAAATTTGATTATATTAGAACAAGAAATGTCATTTTATAGTGTTTTTTGCAAGGGAAAGCGGATTACAACAAAACAACCGGATCTTGATCACATCGAATTACCTGAGGCTTCCTCACGAAAATGATGAAAATGTAGCTGCGGCCTAGGCGGCGCAGGGGGGGCGCGCACCAGGGGGCCCAACAATAATTATTCTTTAGAATTAATCATGTTCAACAACAACAACAATCACTTTACCCGAACGCTCAGTGTTCTCACCAGTGCCAGGGTTTTCATGCGACACCAGGCAATACCCCCACTTTGTGGGGGGGCATTACAAGCTCTACCAAATATCCAAACGACTCTTCGCGACCACCCACACCCAGCTTCCCGCCCTATGACGTTGGGACACTTCACTTCGTGGCCTGCGGACGACCGTGGCTACTACACTGGCGTGGAGTACACCCCACAGAAGTTGTTAAGCCTACGTTCCCCGTTTGCAAGAGCGTGCGAAAGTAGCTCGCGCGAGCTCATGTAACATAAATGTTGGAAAACCATTGGTTTTTTTAGGATTCGGACAGCGCGCGCGGGTAGAAATGTTGAAAAGTCGTGCAGGTGTTTTTCGAGGACCTACGGTGCGATTCGTGTGATTTTATGATGCGCGGTGCTAAAATTCTTAAGAAGCCCAATGGTTTTTGGAGATTTCGGCGTGCGCGCGCGAAGAAAAAACGAATGTGTCCCGCATGGTATTATTTGACAGGGATGATGGCCCTGGCAGGTGCGCAACCGTTGTCGCAGAAGTTCGAAAAAGTTGCTCGCAAAAGCCCGTTTGACAGAAATGTTTAAAAAGTGTTGGTTTCCCTACGAATCCGCAAGAGCGCGCGGGATGAGATTTTGACATTTTTTTGTTGAAAAACCATTGGTTTTTTGATGTTTTTATGTTAAAATCGCTCCGAACACTAAGCTTTTGGAAGGATTTCGTCTTGCGCGCGCGAATGTCCACTTTACCTTATTTTTTGCAAGGGATTCTTGAAATTTGATTATATTAGAACAAGAAATGTCATTTTATAGTGTGTTTTTGCAAGGGAAAGCGGATTACAACAAAACAACCGGATCTTGATCACATCGATTACCTGAGGCTTCCTCACGAAAATGATGAAAATGTAGCTGCGGCCTAGGCGGCGCAGGGGGGCCGTGCACCAGGGGTCCCAACAATAATTATTCTTTAGAATTAATAATGTTCAACAACAACAACAACAACAAGTTTAAGACTGTTCGCACGTATCTGCTCGAGTGTCCAATAACGCGTATTTCCGAAACACTCGATATCCGCCCTTTTTGTCTTCGATCGAACCCCTTTTTGGGCGGTCTTCTTTTCTTCCCTGCAGACCGGGCCCCGGCAAGCGGCGGGGCGGCCGCGGACCGTCGGCCTGGCCAGCGGCAGCGCTGATCGGCGGGGCGGCCGCGGACCGTCGACCCGACCCAAGAGGGACGGACAGGGGACCGACCACAACGACGACGACGACGACGACGATGACGACGACGACGACGACGACGACGACGACGGCGACGACGACGACGACGACGACGACGACGACGACGGCGACGACGACGACGAGCGAAAGCGAGAGCGAGAGAGAACTACAGCAGGGCCACGAAGGACACTAAGTAGGCCACGAAGGGCGACAGCGGGGACACGAAGGGAGTGCGTATGGGGCCACGAAGAGCGCGAACGAGCAGGGGCCACGAAGGGCATACGTATGTTGGACCGCGGAGGGCAAGGACGGGGCCACTGAGTGCAGCAACGGGGCCACGAAGGGCAGCGAGGGGGCCACGAAGGGCGACAGCGGGGCAACGAAGGGCATGCATATGGGGCCACCACGGGCGCGAACGAGCGGGGGCCACGACGAGCATACATAGATGGGGCCACGAAGGGCAGCGAGGGGGCCACCAAGGGTTGCAACGGGGCCACGAAGGGAAGCAAGGGGGCCACGAAGGGCTGCAACGGGGCCAGGAAGGGCTGCAACGGGGCCACGAAGGGCAGCGCGGGGGCCAGGATCGGCTGCAACGAGGCCACGAAACAAAGCGAGGGGGCCACGAAGGACTGCAACGGGGCCACGAAAGGCAGCGAGGAGGCCACGAGGGGCTGCAACGGGACCACGGAACAAAGCGAGGAGGCCACGAAGGGCAGCAACGGGTCCACGAAACAAAGCGAGGGGGCCACGAAGGGCTGCGACGGGGCCACGAAAGGCAGCGAGATCCCGATTCCTAGGTGATCTGTGAGGGAGTCCTAAACGTGAGCGCGACTCCTGGGTGCCTGGGTGTCGGGAGCGCGGCGCTTGAATTCGCCGGCCCAACGGGCCAGAGGCGTGCTAAGATCTCCGGTAACTGGTTAAGAATTCTCTAGTTCGCGCGCGCGGGGCGGCACCTGGGGGTCCCCGGACGAAAAGTACCCCGGCAAGGTCCTGAGAGAGTCCCGGGAGGAGTCCCCCAGAGCGCTCCAGGAGCGCTCCATGAGCGCACCAACAGGGCTCCGAGACGTCCCCGAGAGCCCCAAGAAAGGCCAAGAGGCCCCCAAGAGGCCCCCAAGATGGTACACGAGGGGTCCGACATGCCACAAGATCGCTCCAAGACGCCCAAGATAGCCCCCAGACGCCCCAAGAGGCCTCCAAGAGCACTCCCAAGAGGGCCCCCGGAGGCAAAATTCATTGTATTTCCTTTAGGTTTTTGAAAGATTTTGGAGCTTCCACCTTTTCGGTTCCCGACGCCCCAAGACGGCCCCAGAGGCCCCCAAGATCGCCCCAAGAGGGCCCAAGAGGCCCCCAAGAGGGCCCCAAGATGGCCCAAGAGGGCTCGAAGACGGCCCAAGAAGCCTCCAAGACGGTCCAAGAGGGCCCCAAGAACACCCCCAAAGGGGCCCCAGAGAGGGAACACGACACAAAATTTCGCGCCCTCGGCCCTAAGAAGCCCCTACGAGGCCCCAAGAGGCCCCTAAGAGGCCCCAAGAGGCCCCCACGAGGCCCTCAGGAGGCCCCCAAGAGTCCCCCAAGCGGCCCCAGGAGGTCCCCCAAATGCCCCCCCCGAGCGCCCCAGGAGTCCCCCAAGCGGCCCCAGGAACCCCCAAAGCGCCTCATTGACACCAGGCCCTCGGGCAAACGGCAGACATGAGACCGTATGGGCCGGCGGAATGAGCGAAGCGATTCAATAAATTCCAAAATATTCCAACGCAAGGGCGCTATTCGTCGGTAAATTGCAAGCAAGTCTCCAGCGAGAGCGCGACTCCAGAGCGCCGAAAGAGCGATTCCTGAATACATTGTAGGGAAGTCCAAGCGAGAGCGCGTTTCATGAATGAACTGCGGGGATGTCTCGGGCGGGAGCAGGGGTCCTGGCTAAATTGTACGGAAATCTCAGGCGGGAGACGTTGTTGTTATAACCTGGTGGCCAGCAACACAGTTTGAGGAGGAAGATTTTCCTTGAATTATCCCGGCAAAGCAACCTAACATCGATGTGTAGGAGCACATCTGGAAGCATTCCCCTTAAGATTCGGATGAGAATCCAGTTGTAGAATTCTGCTGTTCTCGCAGTCGTAGTCGCATTCGCGATGACAGTCGCAGTGGCAACGGCAGTCGCAGTCACAGCCTCAGCCTCAGCCTCAGCCTCAGCCTGCCTCAGCCTCAGCCTGCCTCAGCCTCAGCCTCAGCCTGCTTCAGCCTCAGCATCAGTCTGCCTTCAGCCTCGGCCTCAGCCTCAGCCTGCCTCAGCCTCAGCCTGCATCAGCCTCAGCCTCAGCCTCAGCCTGCATCAGCATCAGCCTGCCTCAGCCTCAGCCTCAGCCTGCCTCAGCCTCAGCCTGCCTTCAGCCTGCTTCAGCCTCAGCCTCAGCCTGCCTTCAGCCTCGGCCTCAGCCTCAGCCTGCCTCAGCCTCAGCCTGCATCAGCCTCAGCCTCAGCCTCAGCCTGCATCAGCCTCAGCCTCAGAGCCTGCCTCAGCCTCAGCTCAGCCTGCTTCAGCCTCAGCCTCAGTCTGCCTTCAGCCTCGGCCTCAGCCTCAGCCTGCCTCAGCCTCAGCCTGCATCAGCCTCAGCCTCAGCCTCAGCCTGCCTCAGCCTCAGCCTGCCTCAGCCTCAGCCTCAGCCTGCTTCAGCCTCAGCCTCATCTGCCTGCAGCCTCGGCCTCAGCCTCGGCCTGCCTCAGCCTCAGCCTGCCAGCCTCAGCCTCAGCCTCAGCTCAGGCCTGCCTCAGCCTCAGCCTGCATCAGCCTCCTCAGCCTCTAGCTCAGCCTCAGCCTCAGCCTTCAGCCTCAGCCTCAGTCTGCCTTCAGCCTCGGCCTCAGCCTCCGCCTGCCTCAGCCTCAGCACGAGCCTCAGCCTCAGCCTCAGCCTGCCTCAGCTCAGCCTGCCTCAGCCTCAGCCTCAGCCTGCCTCAGCCTCAGCCTCAGCCTGCTTCAGCCTCAGCCTCAGTCTGCCTTCAGCCTCGGCCTCCGCCTCAGCCTGCCTCAGCCTCAGCCTGCATCAGCCTCAGCCTCAGCCTCAGCCTCAGCCTGCCTCAGCATCAGCCTGCCTCAGCCTCAGCCTCAGCCTGCCTCAGCCTCAGCCTCAGCCTGCTTCAGCCTCAGCCATCAGCCTCTCAGCTCTCCAGCCTCAGCCTCAGCCTCACTGCAGCAGCCTCAGCCTGCCTCAGCCTCAGCCTCAGCCTGCTCAGCCAGCCTCAGCCTCAGCCTCAGCCTCAGCCTCAGCCTCAGCCTCAGCCTCAGCCTGCTTCAGCCTCAGCCTCAGCTTCAGCCTCAAGCCTCAGTCTGCTTGAGCCTTGGCCTCAGCCTCAGCCTCAGCCTGCCTCAGCCTCAGCCTGCATCAGCCTCAGCCTCAGCCTCAGCCTGCCTCAGCATCAGCTGCCTCAGCCTCAGCCTCAGCCTCAGCCTCAGCCTCAGCCTCAGCCTCAGTGCCTTCAGCCTCGGCCTCAGCCTCAGCCTGCCTCAGCCTCAGCCTGCCTCAGCCTCAGCCTCAGCCTGCCTCAGCATTCAAAATGTGGCCCGGGAATGGAATTCTGGGAACTCGAAGAACACGAAGTGGCCTACAGTTGGCTCCGGGCATTCAAAATCATGCCCAGGAATGGAATTCTGGGAACTCGAAGATCACGAAGTGGCCTACAGTTGGCTCCGGGCATCCAAAATGTGGCCCGGGAATGGAGTTCTGGGAAGTCGAAGAACACGAAGTGGCCTACAGTTGGCTCCGGGCATCCAAAATGTGGCCCGGGAATGGAGTTCTGGGAAATAGAAGAACACGAAGTGGCCTACAGTTGGCTCCGGGCATCCAAAATGTGACCCGGGAATAGAGTTCTGGGAAATAGAAGAGCACGAAGTGGCCTACAGTTGGCTCCGGGCATCCAAAATGTGGCCCGGGAATGGAGTTCTGGGAAATCGAAGAGCACGAAGTGGCCTACAGTTAGCTCTGGGCTTCCAAAATGTGGCCCGGGAATGGCGTTCTGGGAGGTCAAGGAGCACCAAGTGTGTGACTGTTGCATCCGGTTATTCAGAATGTGGCCTGGGAATGGGATTCTGAGAGGTCGACGAGCACGAAGTGTGTGACTGTTGGCGAAAAACGAGCCCGGCACAGGCCCGGCCGGCAACTCCCAACGCCTGCGCGGACCCCCCTGTGGAGTGATCTGTGAGCTCTTTTGAGTCAACTAGAAACCTATCAGTCTTCGCTGTTAGGTAATAACCCGGCGTGTATACCTCTTGTGTGCAATTTTTCCAAATGTAGCCTGGGAATGGCGTTCTGAGAGGTCTCGGACACGAAGTGTTTGACTCTTGCATGCTGTGATTCCGAATGTGGCCTGGAAATGAGGTTCTGGGAAGCCAAAGAGCTCGAAATGCATTTCTGTTGCATCCCGTTACTCAGAACGTGGCCCGGGAATAAGGTTCTGGGGTGTCAAGTACGAAGAATTGTATGACTGTTGCGTCCGGCTCTTCAAAATGTGGCCCGGGAATGGAGTTCTGGGAACTCGAAGACCAGGAAGTGGCCTACAGTTGGCTCCGGGCATCCAAAATGTGGCCCGGGAATGGAATTCTGGGAACTCGAAGAGCACGAAGTGTGTGACTGTTGCATCCGGCCCTCCAGAATGTGGCCCGGGAATGGAGTTCTGGGAACTCGAAGAGCACGAAGTGTGTGACTGTTGCATCCGGCCCTCCAGAATGTGGCCCGGGAATGGCGTTCTGGGATCTCGAAGAGCACGAAGTGTGTGACTGTTGCATCCGGGTATTGAGAATGTGGCCTGGGAATGGAGTTCTGGGAAGTCGAAGAGCACGAAGTGTGTGACTGTTGGTGAAAAACGAGCCCGGCACCTGCCGCCCGGCAACTCCCAACACCTGCCCGGACCCCCCTGTGGAGTGATCTGCTGCTCTCTTTTGATCCCACTAGAAACCTATCAGTCTTCGCTGTTAGGTAAAAAACCGAGTGTGAGCGCCGGGAGGGGCACTTCAATTGAAAAACAATGTGCACCGGAGGGGGGAACAACAATACAATGAAAACGCATAGTAAGGACGCGTGGTAAGGACGCAAGACCCTTGGAGGCCGAAGTTGAAGTATTCTGGGCGGCAGGCGGCCAAACCCCCAGGGAACCTGAGAAACTGGCCTGCGAGAATTGCTAGGGACGGGCCGCAGAGGCTGAGGCAGGCAAGGACCCAAGGGTACCCTTGAAAAAGTCGTTTGTCCTTACTATGCGCGCTGACTGTAATTATTCTTCAATCGTGAGAGTTCAACGACAACAACAACCACAACAAAAACAACAACAATCATTTTAAGACTGTTCGCTCTTACTGGCCCGCGCGTCTTGTATTCCGTATACCCCAACCCTCGATACCCGCCCACTTCGTCTTCGATTGCACCCCCTTTCGGAGGAAATCTCTGCCTTGTCGGCCAGTGACTGATGTGCGAAGAAGTCTCGAGCGAGAGCGCCGTTACCGAAATCGGGGCCTCTCTGGCCAGGGGCTCTCGGAGGACCTATCGAGAAATATCGAACGGGAGCCCTTGTTGCCGTGTCCAGGCCTCCACCAACCTGCCTGAATTACGGGAAAATCTCGAGCGAGAGCGCCGTTCCTGAGTTCGGGGGCCACTCTGGCCAGGGGCTCTCGGATTACCTATGGAGTAATATAGAACGGGAGCCATTGTCGTCGTGTCCGGGCCTCCAGCAACTTGCCTGAATTACGGGAAAGTCTCGAGCAAGAGCGCCGTACCTGCGTTCGGGGTTTTCTTGGCCAGGGGCTCTTGAAGTAAATCGTAAGGAAATATCGAGCAGGAACCCTGGTCGTCGTGGCTGGGCCTCCGCCAACTTAAATCGCGAGGAAGTCTCGAGCAAGAGCGCCGTTCCTGAGTTCGGGGGCCTCTCTGGCCAGGGTGTTTCGGGGTAAATTGTGAGGAAGTATCGAGCGGGAGCCGTTGTTGTCGTAGCTGTGCCTCCAAGGGCCCACACTTAGGCCCAGGCCAACGCTCGAGCGGGAGCCTCGTGTTCAGAGAAAATGTAGCCGGCGTCGAAACGAGAGCGCGCGGAACAACCGTTTTCGGAGATCAGCAATAATGAAACGCTAGAAATCAATATTCCACCACAACAACAACAACAAGAACAACAAGAACAACAAGAACAACAACAACAACAACAACAACAACAACAACAATTACTAGCACGTGGGGACACTCCGTTCTCACCAGTGCCAGGGTTTTCATAGGAGGCGGGCAATACCCCCACTTTGTGGGGGGGCCGGTTCAAGCTCTACCAAATTTCCAAACGACTCTTCGCCACCACCCACACCCAGCTTCCCGCCCTATGACGTTCGGACACTTCACTTCGTGGCATGCGGACGACCGTGGCTACTATTCAGGGCCCCGCGGCCGACGACGACGGCGTGCGCGCGCGAAGAAAAAACGAATGTGTCCCGCATGGTATTATTTGACAGGGATGATGGCCCTGGCAGGTGCGCAACCGTTGTCGCAGAAGTTCGAAAAAGTTGCTCGCAAAAGCCCGTTTGACAGAAATGTTTAAAAAGTGTTGGGTTTCCTACGAATCCGCAAGAGCGCGCGGGATGAGATTTTGACATTTTTTTGTTGAAAAACCATTGGTTTTTTGATGTTTTTATGTTAAAATCGCTCGAACACTAAGGTTTTGGAAGGATTTCGTCTTGCGCGCGCGAATGTCCACTTTACCTTATTTTTTGCAAGGGATTCTTGAAATTTGATTATATTAGAACAAGAAATGTCATTTTATAGTGTTTTTTGCAAGGGAAAGCGGATTACAACAAAACAACCGGATCTTGATCACATCTTACCTGAGGCTTCCTCACGAAAATGATGAAAATGTAGCTGCGGCCTAGGCGGCGCAGGGGGGGCGCGCACCAGGGGGCCCAACAATAATTATTCTTTAGAATAAATAATGTTCAACAACAACAACAACAACAACAATCACTTTACCCGAACGCTCAGTGTTCTCACCAGTGCCAGGGTTTTCATGCGACGCCAGCCAATACCCCCACTTTGTGGGGGGGCAGTGCAAGCTCTACCAAATATCCACACGACTCTTCGCCACCACCCACACCCAGCTTCCCGCCCTATGACGTTCGGACACTTCACTTCGTGGCCTGCGGACGACCGTGGCTACTACACTGGCGTGGAGTACACACCCACAGAAGTTGTTAAGCCTACGTTCGTACACCCACAGAAGTTGTTAAGCCTTGTTAACCCAGAAGAAGTTAAGCCTTCCACAGAACATCTGTTGCATATGATGCATATGGTACATGATACACATGATACACATGATACGGTTTTTGGAGATTTCGGCGTGCGCGCGCGAAGAAAAAACGAATGTGTCCCGCATGGTATTATTTGACAGGGATGATGGCCCTGGCAGGTGCGCAACCGTTGTCGCAGAAGTTCGAAAAAGTTGCTCGCAAAAGCCCGTTTGACAGAAATGTTTAAAAAGTGTTGGGTTTCCTACGAATCCGCAAGAGCGCGCGGGATGAGATTTTGACAATTTTTTGTTGAAAAACCATTGGTTTTTTGATGTTTTTATGTTAAAATCGCTGCGAACACTAAGGTTTTGGAAGGATTTCGTCTTGCGCGCGCGAATGTCCACTTTACCTTATTTTTTGCAAGGGATTCTTGAAATTTGATTATATTAGAACAAGAAATGTCATTTTATAGTGTTTTTTGCAAGGGAAAGCGGGGGGGAACAAAACAACCGGATCTTGATCACATCGAATTACCTGAGGCTTCCTCACGAAAATGATGAAAATGTAGCTGCGGCCTAGGCGGCGCAGGGGGGCCGTGCACCAGGGGTCCCAACAATAATTATTCTTTAGAATTAATAATGTTCAACAACAACGACGACAACAACGACGACAACAACAACAACAATCAGTTTAAGACTGTTCGCTCATATCTGCTCACGCGCTACATCAAGACGTATATCCCAAACCCTCGGTACCCGCCCTCATCGTCTAGGGAGTAGATCTGCCTTACTTGCCACGTGTATTTAGTGCAGGTCCTAACATAAGGGAAGAGAGGACGGGTGGAAGGGGGAGGGAGAATAATGGAGCACGAGAGAAATCAGCAGGAGGGGGGCAATAGGCAGAAAACAAGTGGTAGAACCGAACGGGCAGATCGGGTGGGCAGACACATCGCGGGCAGGTCGGAAGGCGGGCCCAGGCGACGAGGTCGAGCAGGCAGGTTGCTGAAGCGTGGGTCCTGCATGAATCGCGAGGAAGTCTCGAGCGATAGCGCGATTCCTAAATAAACCGTGAGAAAAGCCAGCGTGGGCCACGAAGGGCATAAAATCCGAGGCCACAGAGGGCAGCGATGGGGCCGCTGAGGGCATCACCAGGGCCACGAAGGGCAGCGAGGGGGCCACGAAGGGCGACAGCGGGGCCACGAAAGGCATTCATATGGGGCCACGACGGGCGCGAACCAGCGGGACCACGAAGGGCATTCGTATACGGGGCCACAAAAGGCGACAGCCGACAGCGGGGCCACTGAGGGCAGCAAAGGGGCCACGAAGGGCAGCGAAGGGGCCACGGAGGGCGACAGCGGGGCTACGAAGGGCATGCGTATTGGGCCACGACGGGCGCGTGCGAGCGGGGGCCACGAAGGGCATATAATGCGGGGCCACAAGTGGCAGCGACGGAGCCACTGAGGGCAGCAAAGGGGCCACGAGGGGCAGCGAGCGAAGGCGACCGCGGAGCCAGTACGGGCTGCGAGGGGCATCGAAGGCGGGCGAAGGGCAGCGAGCGGCGACTGCAGTCAGTAACGGGCTGGTCGGGCGGGCAGGCCCCGACGGGCGGGTCGAGCGGGCGGGTCGTTGAAGCGTGAGTCCAGCTTGAACAGGCATCTGAATAAATTGTTCGAAAACGCGATTCTGCAATACATTGTCAAGAAGTATCCAGCGGGAGCCGCGATTCAATAGTAAATTGCCAGGAAGTCCAAAGCGAGAGCGCGATTCTTCAATACATTGGAAGGAAATATCAAGCGGGAGCCGCTGTTGTTGCAAACCGGGGGGCCAACGACACAGTTTGAGCCTCAAGACTTTCCCTGATCAAAAACAGGGTGCGAGCCCTGGGAGGGGCACTACAATCGAAAAAAAAAACATGTGCACAGGGCGGGAGGGATCAATAATAATCGTTCTTCAGAAATG
>CAUYUJ010014973.1:320926-363952 GCA_963575745.1 Prorocentrum cordatum
AGACGGAACGAGGAGAGGGTGAAGGAGGGGGAGGATGAACGAGGGAGGAGGGAGGGACGAACGAGGAGTGGGGAGGGATGGAAGAATGGACGAAGGCGGGGGAGGGGGAGGTGGGAGAGGAGTGGCGAGGAGGGAGGAGGGAGGGAGAGAAGAGGGAAGGAGGAAGGGGAGAGGCAGGAGATTGGAAGGGGAGGGGAGGGAGGGAGGGACGCGGGAGGAGCTGGAGCAGGGAAAAGGGACACGAGAGGGCCGAGGGAAGTGACTGGAGGGAGTCGGGAGGAGCACCGAGGACCATGACGGGCACGAGGAGGCGCGAGGAGGCACGAGGAGGCAGGAGCGGATGGCGACAAGAACCGAGGGCGCAGGAGGAGGCACAGGCGATCGCACGGAGCAACCCCTTTCGGAAGCTGGGCGAGGGGTGGCAAATCCGTGGCTGCTAAAACGGTCTTCCCAGAAGCAAAAACAAACATCCTGGAATACATCTTAGCGCGCTAAATAATAAACGGGCTGCTTCCCGAAGAAAATGAAACAAAAACCGAGCTCCGTTTTAGCAGCCACGGATGTGCCAGCCTTCGCCTGGTTTCTGACCCTTCTCGTGGCCAGACCTGCCCGACGCGAGGCCGGCCACGGCGACGGCACCCCTGAAGACCGACCGAACCGCTAGCGAGACCAGGATCTGCCAAAACTCGGGTCGGGCGTGTCCTCCTGCAGGGCAGATTCTGGAAGAACCATAGAGAATGGTCAAAGCACATCCAGGCAAAATCCAAACCGCACGAAACATCGTCCCCTGACTAGTTATTCCTACTATTCGTGAAAGTGCCTCCTGTAGAGGAACATGGGAACATGCCCGACTCGAGCCCGAACCGACAGACCGCAGGCCGTCCAAAAGGGCGCGGTGACGCGGCAAGAATCCGGCAACCGACAAAACCGAACACGAACGCAACCGACTGAGACGCCGACAAAACCGACCGAGCATCGGACACCAATTGTGGCAGGCGAACGTCTTCTTGTTCGGCGTTTCGACATTGGGCGGAAGGGGGGGGAAGGGGGGGGAGTCTGGCTCCCGACCTCTGCTTGGTGAGACTGTGGGCAGCAGTGCAGCCCATGGCCCATGGGTGAGACTCCGCCTGGTCGGAACAGGCGCCAAGAATACAGCCAAGATCCACTCCATGGGGGGGGGAGGGGGAAAGGGGCGATGGCCCGCGCCGATCGATAAAACGAGGGATAAGAAAACGACGACGAGGCTGCCTGTCCTTGTTTCTGCCCTCGCGGCAAAGAGACACTCACGAGCACAATCATCTCAAAGCCTCCACTGCTGAGCTGCCAGAACAACATGCTCCGTGCACATACCGGGGAAGATCCACGGACGCACTGAACGCAACACGAGAAGAACTCAGGCAAGCACTGTCACAGGAGAGCCCAGAATCGAATCGACAAGTCGGATCGGATATCAACATTAATCGGATCGGCGGAAATCGGCAGCCAAATCGGGAGAAGTCGAATCGGAAGAGAAATCGGCAGGTTGGTGGGCCTCCATTCAGGAATCGGAGTCCAAATCGGAATCTGAAGTCGAATCGAATCGGAATCCGAAACCATCGAGGTCGAATCGAATCGGATCGGAGGAACCGAAACGAGCCCTGCTATCAGCGACATCCCTGTGGGGGGGCCATGCCAGATTGCGAACAGTTACAGTCAACCCGTATAGTAAGGATGCGCGGTGAGGATGCAAGGGCCTTGGAGCGCCATGCCAACGCTCTTTCGAACGAGGCTGGCCAGCGGAAGTCGCTAAGGATGGGACGAAGAGGCAAGGATGCCCTTGTGAAGGCTGCCCATCCTTACCATGCGGTTTGACTGTATAGAAATCAACAATCGGAGGTCCGCGCGGATTCCTTTGGTCGGCGCTGCACCCCCCATCCCTGACGCGCGGAGCGCGCAAGGGCGGCGTCGGAGGCGACGCCGGTGTGGGATCCAGCGCCGACCTAAGAAACCCGCGCGGACCTTCGAACATTTATGTCTACACAAGCGTTTCTTCTGATGCCTGACGGTCCCCGCCGAGCACACCGCGGGGGCCCTCCTTCGACAGGCGACGGGGACCGTCTAGGTTGCTCAGCAGGTCGGCCCTTTCAAGTCGAGGGCCCCCCTGAGCCCTGCGCTTCGCGGCCCATGTCCTCTGCATGCCTGGGGCCATGTGGCCCTCGGAAGGATCTTGCATCCTCTCGGATGCCGTCGCCAATCTGACTCGACTGTAGGGCATAGAGTCGGCCACCACCGTGGTACGACAGGTTCAGGTCGTGACGACGTGTGAGCGAGGATCAAAAACGGGTCTTACGCGAGATGGCGTAGCGACCTTACGCCGCAGCTTACGCGGGCCGCCAGCGCGGCACGCTACATTGGGAACGAGGGCGCTCACGCGCGACCTTACGCGGGCAGCTTACGCGCCAAAGTCGGCGCAGACGACCCCGTTGTTATTTGCGTTGCTCGTGTGCGGTCTCTGGCACCGCGTGGATCGTTCAACCATGAACGATCGGCGGCTTCTCGATCGCCACATCAGTCCACACTGGCCGATGCTGGGCCCAACGGCGGCGCTCCACCGCGAGCGCCCGCGGTTGGGGTCGCCACCGCGCCGCCACGACGTGAGCCTACCGTGGGGCGAAAAGTCGGCGCCAGCACTGGGTCGGGCATGTGCTCCTACAGGCTGATTTTGGACGGACAATCAACCATAGTGCAAACATATAGTCACGATTACCATGGCGACGTACCCAACCCCTGCGCAATGCGGGGCATGAATAGTTTGGGAGACGTTATACGGAGGTGATGACTTGACATGGGCGCTTATACTTCTGCGAGCGGCATTCGTGAGGCTCGCAGCCCCCCAAGGATTGCGATGTCTCGCTCAGATCTGCATGGTGCCTCGCTCCGTTGAACCCACCAGCAGCCCTCGAAAGTGGCGACAGTGTCGCAGATCGCAGCCCCCCAGGCACGGCGAGGTCCCGCTCAGATCTGCGCGGTACCTCACTCCGCTGGACCCACCAGCAGCCCTTGAAATTGGCGAATGCTTCGCAGATCGCAGCCCTCAGGGACGGCGAGGTCCCGCTCAGATCTGCGCGGTGCCTCACTCCGCTGGACCCACCAGCAGCCCTCGAAAGTGGCGACGGTTTCGCAGATCGCAGCCCCCCAGGGACGGCGAGGTCCCGCTTAGATCTGCGCAGTGCCTCACTCCGCTGGAACTGCCAGCAGCCCTCGAAAGTGGCGACAATTCCGCAGATCGCAGCCCCCAGGCACGGCGAGGTCTTGCTCAGATCTGCGCGGTGCCTCACTCCGCTGGACCCACCAGCAGCCCTCGAAAGTGGCGACGGTTTCGCAGATCGCAGCCCTCAGGGACGGCGAGGTCCCGCTCAGATCTGCGCGGTGCCTCACTCCGCTGGACCCACCAGCAGCCCTCGAAAGTGGCGACAGTTTCGCAGATCGCCGCCCCCATCGTCGGCGAAGAGAGGGCAGGAGGAGGCGGAGAGGCGGGAGGAGGAGGACGCGACCACACCCCTCTATTCAAAACCCAACCAAGGGAGGGCTGGGAAACATAATCGAAACGTCGTTCCCAGAGCATGTTTTAACTATTTTTGAATATTCCTCCTGTAGAGGGACGTGCCCGACTTAACGCCAGCACCAAGAAATACAAAGATCCCCTCATCAACCTGGGCCTTAGCATGGGGAGAACGGGTCCTGAGGAAAACGGGCCCTGGACCCGGATGCGCTCCCCTGGGACGAGCTTGTAATCCCGAGTCGTTTCCTGACAGTCCTGGGGCCCGTGGAGGGCCCCGAGCGCCCGACAACGTCGAAAAACCTCGGTACACGTTTCCCTCCGGACCCGCGTCCCCCCTTGGCGATGAGACGTTGTTCATCGAGCCGAGGGATCTCGGCGCCGGCCGCCGGCGCTGGGGGGCAACGATAGGGGGGACTGGCATAGGGGGGGGGAAGCACAGACCTGCAATCGGCGATACATCGCCGATAGATCGCCGATAGGCCCTCGATAGCAAATCCCCACGTTCCTGGGCGGGGTGGGGCTATCGGGGCCCTGTCGGCGATCAATGAGCGATTGGGTGTCGATGCCTCCCCCACCTGAGCTTATCCCCTCCGAACGTTGCCCCTGATCATGACACCCCCCCTTGCCTTCCAAGAGCTGCTAAGGCCGCTGCAGCTCCAAGTGGGAGTTCGTCTGGCAGGCGCGGGCGCAGCATATCGCCCAGGCCGTCCTGAGGCAACGGTGACCACGTCAGCACAATGAAAATCGGCACGCACCACTGCTACATCAGAGAGGACTACCACGGCAGCAGCGAGGCACGCCTTGCAGATAGCGATGTGCTGCAGCAGCGCTGTGACATTGCGCGTGGCGATGCGCCCGCCTGACAAGGGTGGACCCTCGAATTAGCCTTCTCCACTTGGGCGACGAAAAATAAAGAGACGCTTGCGCGAGAGGACATACCGACCCTACGCGGTGGCTTACGCGGGCCGCCAGCGCAGCGCATTGAGTACAGTGGAAACGAGGGCGCTTACGCGTCATCTTACGCAGGCAGCTTACGCGCAAATGTCGGCGTGGTCGCTCCCGTTTTTCTGCGTCGCTCACCTGGATACGGGCCAGGGAACTCGTAACTGTGCGCCGCCTCCAGGGCCCGCCAAAGGGCGGGGCACCGAGTCGGCTCACGCAAGTGCTGTTCCCCGGCGCTTCCCGGCGCCAACGGCGCCACTGTATCCAGGATAGCGCCGCGGAGGCGGCGGGGCCCGAAATCCAGCCGCACGCGGCAGATTTCGGAGCCCCCGCCCCCTTTCCCAACCATTGTTGCAATTGTGTTGCGTCACTAAATAGGAGGGCATGGGGGCTTGTGACGAAGCGTTTGGCACAAGCCAGGGTGAAACAGCTCTTAGTGCAGGTCTGAGTGATAGTAGCAAATCGGCGGTTGGGGGGTGAGATCACAGTGGAACGAGACCCCAAACCGGGAAATCGTTTCGTTTCGCTCGGGTCGCGCGTGCGGGCAAGGCGAAGCTGCGTGGGCGCGCGAGAGGAATGAACCCGCCGTTGCTAGGGCGAAGTCAAGACAGATGATTCTCCCCCGTTGGTCCGTCCGTCCGGCGGTGGCCCTAGCGGTGGCCCTAGCGGTGGCCCTAGCGGTGTCACGTGGTGTCCTGTGGTGTCCTCCGCTGCTGGGGCGAAATCAAAACAAATGATTCTCCCTCGTCCGTCCGTCCGTCCGGCGGTGGCCCTAGCGGTGGCCCTAGCGGTGGCCCTAGCGGTGTCCCGCGGTGTCCCGTGGTGTCCACCGCTGCTAGGGCGAAGTCAAAACAAATGATTTTCCCCCGTCCGTCCGTCCGTCCGGCGGTGGCTCGCGGTGCCCCACGGTGTCCCGTGGTGTCCCGTGGCGTCCGCCGCTGCTAGGGCGAAGTCAAAACAAATGATTATGATTCTCCCCCGCCCGCCCGTCCGTCCGTCCGTCCGGCGGTGGCTCGCGGTGCCCCGCTGTGTCCCGTGGTGTCCCCTGGTGTCCCGTGGTGTCCCGTTGAGTGAGATCGATAGTGAGATCGATGGTGAGATCGATAGTGAGATCGTTAGTGAGATCGATACTGAGATCGATATGGTGCCCCGTGGTGTCCCGTGGTGCCCCGTGGTATCCCAAAATGTGAGATCAATAGTGAGATCGATAGTGAGATCGACAGGTGTCCCATGGTGTCCCGTTGAGTGAGATCGATAGTGAAATCGATAATGAGATCGATACTGAGATCGATGTGGTGCCCCGAGGTGTCCCGTGGTGTTCCAAAAAGTGAGATCGACAGCGGGATCGATACTGAGATCGATAGTGAGATCGACAGGTTTCCCGTGGTGTCCCGTTGAGTGAGATCGATAGTGAGATCGATCGTGAGATCGATAGTGAGATCGATAGTGAGATCGATGGTAAAATCGATTGTGAGATCGATGTGGTCTCCGGAAGTGCCCCGTGGTGTCCCGTGATGTCCGATGGTGTCCCGTTGAGTGAGATCGATAGTGAGATCGATAGTGAGACCGATGGTGAGATCGAGAGGTGTCCCGCGGTGTCCCGTGGTGTCCCATGGTGGCCCGTGGTGTCCCGTTGAGTGAGATCGACACGTGAGATCGACAAGTGAGATCGACAAGTGTGCCGTGGTGTCCCGTGGTGTCCTGTGGTGTCCCGTTGAGTGAGGTCAACAGTGAGATCGATTGAGTCAGATGTTGGTTCCCCCCCCCTCCCCCCCCACAATCTCCTTAGCACCCGAAGGGTGGTCGTATAGGCATTCTAATGAAACCTTTGAAGACCGAAGTGGAGAAGGGCTCCTCGTGAACCGATCCCCCCGCCATGTCGTCCGACCCGAACCTCCACCAGCGAGCCTCCGCAGAAAGCCCCACGAGCGGCCGCCAGAGGGGCGTCGGGGGAGTCCACGAGGAGCGGGCCTCCCCGGGAGGGGGGCTCCCGAGGTCATGGCGGGAGGCATCGTGCGCGCGGGCCAAAAGGGGGCGGGGGGCAAGAGGGCGTGCTGCAATGGGAGCAGGGGGCCATGAATGGTTCCATGTCCACGAGACGCAATCGCTCATGGCGGGTGGGCCATGACTGATTCCATGTCCACGAGACGAGATGGAAATGTGGAGGGGGGGCCACAGGACGTGCCAAAACGAGGATGGAATGATTCCACGTCCTCAGCAATGATATCCACTCCCCCTGGCTGGGTGGCGACAGCCGAACCCTCCACCCACCAGCCATCGACTTTCCCACATCGATGGGGGGCGGGAGTAGGGCTCGGATGGCGCCACGTCTTCGACGAACTCCGAAACCTACTCTGGGTTTCTTTCATAAGCGTGGGCGCATCCCCCCCGACGGGGGTCAATCTCGCCCCGTCGTCGCGCTGCGACGGGGGTCGGAGCGCCTTCGGCGCGCGGTGGCTGCCCGCGACGGGGGTCGATGTAGGACAGTCGGCGGGGATGACGTCCCCACGACGCTTATTAAGAAACTCGGAGTACCCACGCCGCCCATCGAGCTGCCCGAGTTGCCCGAATCGTTGATCGGCGAGGGTGGGGTTCGTAGTTCGCCACCGACTAGCCATCACCCCCGCTCGTGGCCGCCCCCCACGCCTCTCCTCTCCTCTCCCCTCCTTCCCAGCCTCCTCATCCTCCTCCTCCTCTTCCTCCTCCTCCTCCTCCTCAACATTCGACTGAACCTCGTCCCTATACTCCCCAAGCTCATCCCCCTGTCCTGCTCATCCTGGTCATCATCCTCATCATCATCCTGCTCTCATCGTCAACCCCCATCATGATAAGCACCATTCCCGTCATCATCAGCATAATCCATTATTAACATATCATCCGCATCGTCATCAGCAGCATCATCATCAGCATCAGCATCGTCAACCTCAGCAGCCGCAACAACATAAACATCAGCATCCTCATCCTCATCCTCATCCTCATCCTCATCCTCATCATCATCATCATCATCATCATCATCATCATCATCATCATCATCATCAGTATCATCATCGTCATTAGCATCGTCATCGTCAGCATCAGCATCGTCATCATCATCATTATCATCAACAATAACACCAGCATCAGCATCAGCATAAACAGCATCATCATCGTCATCCGCGTCATCATCAGCATCAGCATCATACTTGTCGTCAGAATCCGCATCAGCAGTATCATCCCCAGCAACAGCATTAGCGTCGACAACATCAGCATCGTCAACATCGTCAGCATTGCTCAGTGTTAACATCACCATAATCATCGTAACAGCATTATTATCAGCAGCAGCCTTATCGTCTGCATCATCACCATCAACAGCATCACCCGCATCACCATCATCATCATCAGCATCGTCAACAGCATCATCAGCACCATCAGCAGCAACAGCAGGAGCAACTTGACCATCGTCATCATCATTACCAGAAGCAGCAGCATCAGCAGCATCAGCAGCAGCATCATCATCAGCAACAGCATCATCAGCATCACCATCATGATCACCATCATCCGCATCATCAGCAGCAGCATGGTCTTCATCAGCATCGTCATCAGCATCATCATAAGTATCAGCATCATCATTGTCATCAGCATCATCGTCGTCAGCATCAGCATCGTCATCATCATCATCATCATCAGCATCTGCATCAGCATCATCAGCATCATCAGCATCAGCACCATCATCAGTATCACCACCATCGTCATCAGCAGCAGCCACATCATCATCATCATCATCATCAGCAGCATCAGCATCATCATCAGCAGCATCATGTTCATTAGCATCAGCATCGTCATCGTCAGCAGCAGCACCACCGCCATCACCCATCATCGATCACCGACAATGATACATCACCATCAGCATCACCATCACCATCATCACCACCACCACCACCATCATCACCATCATGAGCATCAGTATCACCATCATCATCACGCATCGTCATAATCGCCGTAATCAGCATCATCATCAGCATCCTCGACATCAGATTCATCATCAGCAGCAGCAGCATCGTCGTCGCCATCATCCTCATCACCGTCATCAACGCCATCATCATCGTCATCATCATCACCACCACCATCATCATCATCAGCAGCAGCATCAACATGAGACTGATCATCATCATCGTCAACACCACCATCGCCGTCGTTGTCGTCGTCATCACCACCACCACAACCACCACCACCACCACCACCACCACCATCATCATCATCATCATCATCATCATCATCATCATCATCATCATCATCAGCATCATCATCATCATCACTCATCGTCACCATCGTCGCCCTTGTCGTCGTCGTCCCTATTCTCCTCCCCGCCGTCTGTCCGACCGACGAGGCGCGCTACCCCGTCCCGCGGCGGGTCCCCCCGAGGAAGCCCATGAAGCTGCCCTGGCCGTACACGCCCCGCAGCCTGGCCCACCGCCGCACGAACTGCAGCAGCGCCCTGGCGGGGGGAGGGGGAGAGGGGAGGGATCCAATGCAGTCGAACGGAGACGATGTCGGGATCACGACGCTCTCCAATCAGACCACTCGCTGAACTGCCGCAGAGTGTGACCTCGACCTCATTCCTACCGCGAGGAGGAGGGCGAGGTCGAGCTCACGACCCGTCCTTGTGAGACCACTCGTCGGAATTGCGCCGTCCCTACACTCGGCCTTCTTCCTGCTGCGCTGTTGCGGAGGCACAGTGGCGAGGTTTGCCGCAGGCAGCTGGATACGGCCGGACTTCTGACAGAAGAACACTATTCAAGAACATGAGACCCTCCGCTGGCCAAAACACACAGAACATCCACAGGTATCCTCCACAGGATGCACAAGACCATCCAACAAACACGAGGAGCATTAATTATGGTACCCTCCCAAAAGCAACCTCGATCTCATACCTCGGTCCGACTGCACAGAGAACTCCTGTCAAGCAAGCTGTTACCACAAGGAACGCTAAACAAGGAGCGAGGAACCCTTTTCTTGGCCTCAAGAGCGACTGGGTGCACGAGGAGCGCTAGGAGCTAGGTCAGGCATGTACTCCTACAGGCGGATTTGGGACGAATGATCAAAAATACTCAAAACAATCGCAAACATCATAGAATAATCGTCCCCCGATTATTTTTCAAAGTTAATGGATTCCTCCTGTAGAGGGACATGCCCGACTTAGCGCTAGAGGAGCAAGTATGGCAGGACCTACAGATCAGCGAGCCCCTTGCGAGCCCAGACTCTTCCTCATTCCAGCGCGTCGACTGTGCTATGGGCACACACCGACTCGGGGAAGAACCAACCCGGGTCAATGCAAGCCCAAGTCAGTCAGGCCTTGCACGCTCCCGCAAGATCCTGCAGGATCCTGCAGGCCCCTGCAACATCCGCCAAGACCCTGCAGGATCCTGCGCGCCAGCCCGGGCCAAGTCGGCTGCGCGTAAGGAAGTGACCCTGGGCAAGGAGTGCCCCGTGGTGCGCGGCCTGCCGCGCTGCAACAGCAGCGGCCTGCGTGCTTGGGCTGGGCACCCCAGCGCGCTGCGAAAGCCGCGCACCACCAGGTCCCTTCGGCGAAGGGGCCACTCCTAACGTGCAGGCAACGAGTGCACCCCTGGCGTTGCAGGATCCCGCAGGGTCTGGCGCTCTCGCTGACCCCCCTCTGTGGCGACCCATGGGAACCTCTCATAACATCTTGGTGACTCTTGCGAATCGACGCCAGTCGACGCTAAATCGACGCTAGTCGACGCTCAATCGAGGCTAATCGACGTTACCCGACGACAAATCGGCGCTATCTCACCGACTCCCAGACGCTAATCGACGCTACTCGGCGCTAAAGACGGTATTGAGAGGGTATACCAGGCTCCCATGATTTGCTAGTGAGCGTTTTCTTACTCGGCATTTCAAACAGTTCACACGACGTCACTCCGAGGCACGGCCCGAAGACCCGAACATCATCCTGAGTCCAGAACTTCGGTGGCTCACAAAATCTGCCCTCGAATCCCTTCCTATCCTCAGGTCGGGCATGTCCACCTACAAATGAATACTCAGGACCCCGTTCGCTTTGACCCCCCGCCTCCTACAGCTCGAGCGACCCTGGCCTGGCCCGGGATCGGCGCCCGCGCCGCCCTGGCCTGGCCAGGGAAGGGCATCACTAAGCTGTCGGAGGCCCGCCCAGAGCTCCTCGGGGGCAACGATGGGGAGGGGAGTGGCAAGGGGGGGGGGCAGCATGAGGAGGAGGAGGAGGAGGAGGAGGAGGAACGGGAGGAGGAATAGGAGGAGGAGGAGGAGGAGGAACAGGAGGAGGAGGACTGGACTGGACAGGAGCTACCGCGACGCGATGAGAACGCCGCCCTGCCAGCCCACCGAGACCCCTCGGCTTGGGCGGGGCTAACTCTTGGGCCACTCACCCTCGAGGATACGCTTGATGTGTTCGGCTCTGGTGGGTGTGGGTGAAGCCTGACACTCGTGGCCCAAAGATCTGAGCTGAGCTGACCCACAACATGATCGACCCACGAGCCCGGAAAGGAATGTAGAACTGTAACACATGGCAGCGTTTTCAAAGACACCTGATTGGGTGACGGGCAAATGCAATACTGAAGGTATCGATCTTGATGTACCCTGCCGAGGGCTGTGCTGTGCTGCGCCGTGCTGAATTGCGATGTGCCATGGCGCGACTGTGCTCTATAGCCTCGTGGATCGAGTCCTCCTTTGCATCCGAGTCCTGACCGAACTGATCTGGATCTTAAGCTCGAGCTGCCTGAACACATAGTAGCTGCCCCAGAGCTAATGGACAGGGGAACATGCCAGGAGGACGCGCCGCGAAACGTCCCAAGGGATGCGCCAGGCGACGTGCCAGGGGACGTGCCATGGGGTCGCACCGCGGGACGTGCCAAGGGGACGCGCTACGGAACGTGCCAATGGATGTGCCACGGGATGTGCCAGGGGACGCGCGACGCGACGTGCCAGGGGGACTCGCCAAAGGACGCCCCACGGAACGTGCCAAGGAACGTGCCAAGTTGCAATGCTGAGTGCATCGACCTTGATGTACCGTGCCGAAATCAGTGCTGTGCTGCGCCGTGCTGAATTGCGATGTGCCATGGCGCGATTGTGCTCTATAGCCTCGTGGATCGAGTCCTCCTTTGCATCCGAGTCCTGACCGAACTGATCTGGATCTTAAGCTCGAGCTGCCTGAACACATAGTAGCTGCCCCAGAGCTAATGGACAGGGGAACATGCCAGGAGGACGCGACGCAGAACGTCTCAAGGGACGCGCCAAGCGACGTGCCAAGGGACGTGCCATGGGGACGCATCGCGGGACCTGCCAAGGGGACGCGCTACGGAACGTGCTGGGGACAAGCGTTTCGCTCGAGACATCCTGTCAAAATCATCTGAATTCCTACGCGCGGGACGCTGCACGCGCGAGACATCCTCGGAATTCCTGCGAGCGGGACGTGAAAACAAGCATTTCGCCTGAGACATCCTTTGAATTCTGGCCCCCCACGAGGCCACCGCTCGAGACATCCTCCAATTTTGCAAAACCAGCGTTTCGCTCGAGACATCCTCAACAAATTATGAAAAACAAGCGTTTCGCTCGAGACATCCTGTCAAAATCCCAAGAAATCCAAATACCCGCGCGCGGGACGCGGCACGCGCGAGACATCCTTGGAATTCCTGCGCGAGGGGCGCTTTTCCGTGTCGCGGTCGGCTCTGCAAAACCAGCGTGTCGCTCGAGACATCCTCAACAAATTCTGAAACCAAGCGTTTCGCTCGAGACATCCCCAACTCTGCAAAACCAGCGTCTCGCTCGAGACATCCTCAACAAATTCTGAAAAACAAGCGTTTCGCTCGAGACATCCTCAATTTTTAATTCGCCGGCCCTACGCGACCTCGTTATTTATCGCAAAAAACTTTCGCCGGCCCTACAGCCGTCAAAACCGGGGGGAAACCAACTAAAAGAGAACCCTGGGCCTTTGCCCTTTCCGGGAAAAAAAACTCCGAGCAAAACCAGAGCCGCAGCGCATCATGGCATACCATGGTGTGACTAGGATATGTGAGACCACCCCCGATGTGTATAGTATGGTCCCTGGGCAACCTCGAAACATCCGGATTGCGCTGGGGGATCAGAGCTACGCCCTGGGGATTTCGAAACGCGGCGGCGGCATAGTTAGCCGCCTTTGCACCTGTTACATATCCTACCATCGTCCGACAACTGGTGTTGGGACGCAAAACAGAAAGAACTGCTGGGGATGGGGGGAGCAGGCGGACCTGTTTGGGCGGCGGAGACCTGCGACCAACAACCATCGAATCGAGATGCGCACGAAGAAACCTCTTACGAACAAGACAGGATTTGTGTTCGAGCTAAGAAACCTGGTTACCTGTTCTCTCAGCTGCGATGCCAGCTGCCTCGTCGGCCGCCGCGTTCCCCTGGACCACCCAAAGAGGATGAAGGCTGGACACGACCTGGGCTGGCGAGACGGCACCTGCAGCACAACCCTATCCTCGAAATCTCTGGATGCGCGGAGCTCTGCCAGCTCCTGTCACAAGTCGAGATTATCGCCGCTCGGGGAAAGGTTCCTTTTTCGTCGTACCACCCTGCACTGACCGACTCGTTGTCAGTGACAAAATTAGAGAAACCTCGCGAGAACGAAACACCTAAAAAAAGCCATTAGCTTTCCTCTGGTGACCGATTGTTTGGAACCCGTGAAGGGACCATGTATGGAGGCCCCGACCAGAGACGGAGAGAAAGCAACGACAGACAGGACTCCGAGCCCAACGCGCCTAAGCCTAGCGCCCCTAGACTCCTTACCCCAGCTAGCATCCCCAAAAAGGAAATTGGGAGCCTCGAGGGAGCCACTGCCGAGAATCATTGTGCCTAACACAAAGGCGCCAGAGAGGGTCCAGGAGGGCTCGAGGGGAGGGGAGGGGACTCTGGACCGACTGGCTGGGACGATGCCTCGGAGCAGAAAAAAACACGGGAAGGCCTCGGACTGTGCCATGGCCTCCGCTCTAAACTGATCGGACTGGGTGTAGGCGCTAGCTTCATAATTACATGCGCACAGCCATGATCGATGCAGATCAGTCTCTGGTCCATCATTGCAGCGGGGACGCTCGATGGATTCTTGACCACCGATCTCATCCTGGATCCTCTTCCTGGTCCAGGCGCCACCTGATGATGCATAGCATAAGCTCTGACAGCTAGTGACCGTGCCGAGCTGACTCCAGGAGCTTTAATATAATAGCTGTAAGAGAAATTGTCCACTCCAACTTGCAGGCCCTCGCCGCAGTGGTGGCTCGCTGCGGTCTTCCACTGGGCAAGCCTGATGGTATCCTGAAGCTCGTCAACTAAACTGGACACACCATCTGTCTGACCGAGCTGGTCGAAGATGAAAGCCTGTGGGCCAGGGAGGGCGGCCAGCGCCGATCCAAGAGGTCCGCGCGCACCTCCGAAAGATCCTGTTTATGCCGCTTCTTGTTCTTCTTCCGGAGGAAAGGAGAAGAGAGAAGGGACTCTTCTACGTCGCAGCGCGGCAGATGCGATCCGCACGCGCGCTCTAGCAGCCAGGGACGCGCGGCGTACGAATTCACCGGCAGCAAGAGAGGGAAAGAGGAAGGGGGCGGCCGCAGAAAGCTGGCGGGGGAGGAGGGCGCTCACCGCGGAAAGAGTTTCAGGAGGAGCGGCCGCTGCAGCCAGCCTGTGCTGGGGAGAGCGAGGAAGGGACAGGGAAGGAGAGGGAAGAGGAGGTAGGCAAACAACGGCAGATGCGCGGGCGATGTCTGCGCTGGGCTCCAGCACCACGTGGATCATTCAGCATTGAGAAATCGCGGACTTCACGTAGCGCGTAACGTCGATGTCCGCTTGGTTCTGGGCCACTGGCGTCGGTCAACCTTGAACGCCCGCGCTGGGGTCGCCGCTGGTCGACAGGGCAAGAACCTGCCGTCAGCGCGTTCGGGCCATATATAGCACCACGCCCCCTCCCTCCCATCCCCTCTCATTGCGTTGAGACCTCTTACATCCGGCGAGCAAGACGTGCATCCCAAGATGCCCACTGACCAATCCTCCGCTGTGCAAGGGGGGGCAAAGGGGGAGGGGCCTCCTGTGTGTCGGCAGAGCAGCAGGAGTAGCAGTAGGAGAAGCAGCGGGAGCAGGAGCAGGGAGATCAGGAGCACGCCGGGCCGGTGGGCAGGAGCAGGGGGGGGGGGGGGGGCGAAGGGGGGGAGGAGGGCGGGGGGCGGCAGCGACCAGGGAGGGAGTCGGGTCCAGAGGCGGGCCCGCACCTGCGGCGAGGGAGCGCCACTCCGAGCTGCGGGGAGCGGGGCCCCGATCCTGAAGCGTGGCCAGCACTGCAGGGCCTCCTCCCCCTCCCCAGCTCCTCCTGGGTCCTACCCTGTCCCTCCTCCAACCCCATCCCTCTTCCCCTCCTCCTACGCCTCCTCCTCATCCTTCTCCTGCCCACCCCCCCCTCCCCCTCCTTACTCAGCATGTGAGCGGGACGCCTTCTGGGAGATAGTGCTGGGCGTTGAGGCACCTCATCAGTGTGCCCGCCCTGGCTGAGGCAAGATGTGCCAGGTTGGTTCTAGCAGCGAAAACCTCCTCACTCCGCACTCCACACTCCTCACTCCTCACGCGGAGCCTGAACTGGCCCTGATTCGGCACGCTAGCCAAGATGTTCTCAGAGATCTGGCGCGCGGAGGGAGGTCCCGCTTCCCTCACCTCTCGACGCCGCCCTGACGTCAGCGCAAATAAGACTGGGACGCCGCGGCACGCAGCGCACGTGCACGGGGCAGGCGCAGAAGGTAAGGGCCTTGCACACGGGCACGAAGCTATACGAACGTGCGCCCTTGCACGTATCAATCGAGCTGCCCGTTCCACTCTTCAGTGCGTCTGGCAGTCCTTCCGTCTGGCCACGCGTATCCATCGGCCCTGCCCCATGGATTGCCTTCTGTGGGCGCCCCGTGCTGGAAGAGGGGGAAGATGAGGAGGAAGGTGTCCATTCCGACCCACCCCTCCCTCTCTCCCTCCACACCGTCTCTCTCTCTCTCTCTCTCCATCCATCCCCACATCCCCATTCATCTGTCCGCCCGTCTGTCTGTCTGTCCGAAATCAGTCCGTCCGACCAGATGGCTCGGACCATCCGTCCTGTCATCAATCCGTACAGCCCTCGATCTTCAATATGGACATGTGTCCTTGCACGTGCATGCATATGTGCACACGCACACACTCACTTACATCAGCACGAGCGGTGCACTACGCAGTGACCGTCTACTCGGTCATGCTTGGACGCAACATACAAGACAGCATCGAAAAGGAAGCATGAAGCCCCACAGTACCCGATCCCCAGAGCGGCGCGGAAGTCCCGTGGATCTGGAGCCTCGCCGAAGGACGTGCGAGCCGAATGCGCAGAATCGGCCAAGGAGAAGAGAACGGATCGGAAGAGAGACCAGAGCAGGCATCGCCAACGCCTCCTCGCGCAGGCGAGCACATCGTTGGACCGAGAGGACGGGCGCTCTCGGCCCACGGCCGCTCCTCACTCTGCCTCGCCGCCGCGTCACTCGCCCCCCTTGCCCGCTGCCGCCCCCGTCCGTCGCCCAGCCCGTGTTCTCTCCGCCTTCTCCCCGCCGCTTGGCGGCGCGCGCAAGATTTGTACGCCCGAATTAGAGTCAACCCGTATAGCAAGGATGCGCGGCAAGGATGCAAGGGCCTTGGAGGCGCAATTCGAAGCTTTTCGAGCGGGGCGCGGCCATCGGACGTGGCCAAGGATGGACCGAGGAGGTAAGGATGCAAGGGTACCCTTGGAAAGGTTGCTATGCGGGCTGACGGTCTCCCGGAAAGCTGCGGTCCGGGGCAAATCGGGCTCTGGGGCCCCGGAGGCGCGCATCTGCAGTTGCCCCTGACTGGCACTCGGCCCGAAGGACGCGGGGCTCTGACAACATTCTGGCGCGAGGGAAGGGCGGCCCCGCACGAAGCCCGGAGGGGCTTCTGCGAGGGCACGGGGGGGTGGCTTTCGGAGGCCCTCCTGGCCCCTCTCGCGGTGAAGCGAGGGCATACCTCGATACAGGATCCACCTGACCTGCACGCGGAGGACGCCAAGGAACCCAATAATACCGCTATACCCCCCTTCCCCCGACTTCTGGGAGGCCCTCGTCGCCACCGCTGCGTTCGCCTCGAGATCCTGGCCACAACGCGCCCCAGGAGAGCTCTGGGGAGTAGCGGTCATCGGTGTCTTCTGCTCTCCCCATGCGCCACGCGCACGTGCGCCGCGCCCGCCGCTCCAGTCATCCAATCTCCCAGGGGGGGGGGGGGGCGCCTCCCGCGCATAGATCCCAGCGACCCTCTGGACGATCACCTCCGGTCGTGGGTCTGGAAGGTTCGGGATACGCCTCAGTCTGGGGCGTGGTCGGGAAGGAACCGGAGGCAGGTGGACCGGACGAAGAGCACGACTCGAGGAACGCACGAGTTCAGAGTTGAACTCGAGCTGGGATCATCCCTGTCTTGAGCAGGGACCGACCGTCCCGGCACTCCTAGTCCTACCACGAAATGTTCTTAGAACCCCAAAATATTCTAATAACAAAATCAATGTTCTTAGATCATATTCCCGATGTGATATAACAAGACAGGCTCCGCCAGAAATGCTCTAAGAACATATCAAGGGAATCATCAAAGGTTCTTAGGCAAGCCAGGACGCTTCGCCACTGCTTGACTATCCCATATCCGCCACCGTGCCCTCAGGCACGAGATCAAGATGTGGCGGCCTCGGGTCCATTGGAATTGCCCGTTCTCCGTCCTGACGGGCTCGGGCCCCAATGCCCTGATGTGCCGCGGGGCACGTCGCGTGCCTCTCGAAGCTTGTCGCATGCTGTCGCGCATTGCCGCATGACTTTCTCGGAGCCGATCGGGCCCGAAGTCTGGCCAACAAGGCCCCATGAGACCCCCAACACGGCCCACGAGGGCCCCGAGTCGCCGAAAAATCGCTTCGGGACGCAAAAGAGACCCCCAGACGGCCTCTGAGTTCCCCAGAACGGCCCAAGACCCTCCCAAGAGGGCCCCAGGACGGGGAGGGTCCAGAGAGGAAGCACGAACCGACATTTCGATCCCTCCGCCTCAAAACGACCTCCGCGACAGCCAGCAAGCCTTGGGGAAGCCCCCTTAGCAGCTCCAGTAAGCCCCCGAAGCCCCGTAAAGGCACCCCAACAAAAAACTCAAAACGCCTCCAAGAGGCTTCCGGGAGGCCTCCCCACTCGCTTTCAGGAGGCCTCACATGGGTCCACAGTGTGGGTCCACAGTGTGGGTCCAGTGTGGGTCCACAGCATCATCGACACCAGAAGTAAAAGAATTGAAAGACAACGATTACAAGTTTGTGAAACACATCTCCACCACAATGCCTCGAGACGCTCGCTGAGCATGCTGTCAGAATCATAGAAAGGAGCCCCAAGAACATGGGAAAACTTGAATATTCTCTTGGAGGGCCTGAGGGGGAACCCGCGTGAATTGTCCAGGAAGCCTGGGGACCGTGGCTGTGACCCCAACACTTCCCAGGCGTCTCACAACTGCGCCACTGAACCGTCCCGCGCTCCCTTGGGGGCACTTGGGCCGCCTTGGAGGCCCAAGGGGCGGGCCCAGAGGCAAAAATCATTGAAACCCCTTTGACTATTTGCACGATACAAGCAAATTCGCCTTCCGATCGTCGGAGCGTTCAAGACCATCCAAGAGTTGTTGCTGCTCCCCCGTGAGGCCATGAGCGAACAGCTGGCCTACCATTTGCGCCGCGCTATGACTCCACAGCAGTGAAGGGCTAACGCAAAGCAGGCGGCGTCTTGCCACCGAGCGAACCGCACACCGGCAGGCGGGCACGCGGAGCCTGCCAAGAGCGGCTGCAGAGCGTTAAGGTGAGCCACTCTGGAGGGAGAGCCCCTCGATGGAGATCGCGCATTGTGAGCGACATCCCTGAAACAAAATGAGTCCAGCGAGATTCGTCGGACAGCGCGGCGGGCAAGCGGCTCGGCCCCCCCGGGACCAACATGGGCCCACGAGGCCCCAGAGAGGTTGAAGTCGAACTGGCAAGAAGCCTCCAAGATGGCCCAAGACGGCCCAAGAGGCCCCCATGAGGCGTCCAAGACGGCCCAAGAGGCCTCTCAGAGGTCCTCCAGGCAGGCCCGAAGAGGCCAAAATTAATAATTTTCCATAGGTTTTTGAAGGATTTGGGGATTTGCTTCTTCTCGGCATTCCGACGGCTCAAGACGGCCCAAGAGACCCCCAAGAGGGCCCCATGACGCCCCATGATGGCCCCATGACGGCCCAGTTTAAGGATTTTGGCATCAGCGCCTTTTCGGCCTTCGGACGGCCCAAGACGGCCTAAGAGGCCCCCGAGATCTCCTCCAGATAGCCCTCGCGGCCACCAAGATGACCCAAGAACGGCCCAACAGGCCCCCCAGATAGCCCCCAGAGGGCCCCAATGGCCCCCAAGATGGCCTCCAAGACGGCCCTGGAGCACCCCAAGAGGGCCACAAAAACGGCTTCCGACGGCGTCAGCCGGGCCAAGAATGCCCTTAGACAGCCCCGAGAAGCACCCAAAGGCCCCCAAGAGGCCCAAGGAGGCACCCAAGATGCCTCCAAGAGGCTCCCAGGAAGCTCCCAGGAGGCCCCAAAAGTGCCCCCAAAGGCTACCAAGATGCCCCCTCCTCCTCTTCCTCCTCCTCCTCCTCCTCCTCCTCCTCCTCCTACTCACCCTCATCATGATCCTCCTCCTCCTCCTCCTCCTCCTCCTCCTCCTCCTCCTCCTCCTACTCCATTCCTTCTCCTTGTAGATAACTCCTCCCTGTCACACCCCGAGGCCAGTGATTAGGGCGGGCCAGGCGTTTCGTCTGAGACTTCCTTACCATTTGTGACTCTTAAGCTTAAGGAGCGACAGCAATTTTACATATGGAGGGCGGGTCGCTTTCAAAATGTGGCTCTCGCCTTAGCGCAGCGCACAATCGTTTTAAACGTTGGCAAGAGCTTCACGGATTGGGGTCGTTCTCGAAATGTGGCTCTCGCCTCAGCGCCGCGCACAATCGTTTTAAACATTTGCAAGGGTTTCACGGGTTGAGGGCGGTTCCTTTACAAAATGTGGCTCTCGCCTTAGCGCCGCGCACGTTGGTTTGAAAACATGTGCAAAGGGTTTCACGGATTACCATGATTAACGTACAAGAAATGGCATTTTGGACGGATTCCGGATTATGCGGGCGCAAGTGTTATGTTGATTGGCTGTGCTGGCACGATTCTGGGTCGTCACGACGCAGAAGTCAGGTTGATGCGCGGCGTTGAAACCCCGAGAACAATGTTTTGGCACGCTTCAGGATCTCCAAACTGTTGCTTCCCAACAAGGCAGTTCCCTCAATGGAAATGAACCGTTGTAGGGGCCCATGAAGAGGGAGCATGGAGGGAGGGCGAATTCCAAAATCGTGGATGACTCTTGGGTGTCCACTGGTCCTCCTCCTCCTCCTCCTCCTCCTCCTCCTCCTCCTCCTCCTCCTCCTCCTCCTGGTCATCCCCGCCATCCTTCCCCAAGTGCTCCCCTAAGGGTTTCCACAACGGCTGGGGGAGCACGTGGTCCGATGGCCTGGCAAAGCTCCTGCCGCACCGCTGGGCCACACGGGCGACTCCAAGAGGCGGGGGGCGGCGGTAATTCGCAGAAGGCGTCTTCGATCGGCCGCCCCATCCGTTGGCCTGCTTCAGGGGTGCCCAGCGCGCCGAGGTGCATAGCTCCATTGGCCCCATCCAAAGGTTTCCCAGTCGCCTTCGGCCCAAACTCTGGAAGATCTGTTTCCAAGACGCCCAAGACGGCCTCCAGGATGGATCCAAGGTGATAGAAATGGCGTCCAAGATAGTCCCAGATGGCAGAGATGGCCCAAGATTGGCTCAAAATGGCCTCAAGACGGCCCAATGTGGCTCCGAGATGGTCCCAGATGGCCCCAAGACGGCCCAACAAGCCCCCGAAGCAGCGCAAAAGGGCCTCCAGGAGGGCTGGACGAGGCCAAAAGCATTGATTGACCTCAGATAAGCATCCTCGCATTCCACGATCCTCACCAAAACCTCGATCGTCAAACGTCGAACCTCGACCCTCGCCAAAACCTCGATCCTCAATCCTCGCCAGAGCTTCGATCCCCGAACCCACGTTCGCCTCTTGGTCGATCGTGGAACCGCGATCCTCGATCCGCACCCAAACACCACACGCACACGCGAGCGGGAAGTAGAGGCGGCCGGGCATCACCACCGTCATCACCATCACCACACCTGCTCTTCCTGATCCTCCCGCAGGCAAGGGCGGCGAGCTGAGACCGGGGAGCGGAGGAGGAGGAGGAGGAGGAGGAGGAGGAGGAAGGAGGAGGAAGGAGGAGGAAGGAGGAAGGAGGAGGAGGAAGGAGGGGGGAAGGAGGAAGCAGGCGGGAGAGGAAGTCGGGAGGGGGGGTGGGGGGCAGCGCGCGAAGGAGGAGGAGGGGTGGGGGGCAGCGCGCGAAGGAGGAGGAGGGGGGGAGGGAGACAGGGGCCGGCGCGCGGAGGAGGGGCGGGAAAGCAGGTTGGGGGGGGGGGCGGGAGGGGGGCCAGAGGACTGGGACGGCGGCCCTCCTGCGAAGAAGGGGCAGGTCCGAAGGGGGGACGGAGGGCGGGGGGGAGGCAGGAGGAGGAGGAGGAGGAGGAGGAGGAGGAGGAGGAGGAGGAGGAGGAGGAGGAGGGAGGAGGGAGGAGGGAGGAGGAGGGGGAGGAGGGAGGAGGGAGGAGGGAGGAGGAGGAGGAGGAGCCTGGAGCAGGGGGGGGAAGTGCGACATGGACGAGAATCGTTCAGCAGGGCTGAATCTAAACGGTGCTTTTCGTTCTCGTTTTGTCATCGTTTTCCCTCGTTTTGTCTTCAATCCGCCTCCACCGCAAAACGAAGTCGAAACAAAAACGGCCCACGAAATCGCCAAAACACCGTTTAGGTCCAGCCCTGTCGCTCAGAATGGTGTTTCCTTGGGATCGCGGATCCTGCACGCAGCTCCATCGGCCAAGGGCCCTGGGAGCCAAACGCCCGCGGAGAGTGCGGGGTGAGGGGGCGACAAAAGCACTGACAGGGACAGAGCTGGAGCACGTTAGACCCCAGAGAAACGACTGGAATCACACTCCTCCTGTTTGGCGCACCGGGCAGCCAGGGCGACGAACACTATTGCTCGGCCGCTGCTTCCTTACGAAGACTCTGTTTGCCGCGGCAAACAGGTAACTGAAAGAGCGAGGTACGAGTGATGACGTTCTGGTGTGGGCGAAGCCCTAAAGGGAGGGGTGCCAGGGGAGGGGCGAAGCGTGTGGACCTGCGTGTTGATGGCCGTTTTCGGGTTTTCCCCGGGGTTTTGCATGTTTTTCGGGTTCCCCCCCAAGACGGCCCAAGAGCGCTCCAAGAGAGCCCAAGACCGCCCAACACGGCCCAAGAGGCCCCCAAGAGGCCCCCAAGAAGCGCCCAAGACCGCCCCAAGACGGCCCAAGAGGCTCCCAAGAGGCCCCCAAAACGGCCCAAGAGGGCGCCAAGACGGCCCAAGAGGCGCCCAAGACGGCCCGAGAGGGCCCCAAGACGGCCCCAAGAGGGGGACCACGAACCGAAAAGTCTAGCCTTTCGCCCCAAGAAGCTCCCAGGAGGCCCCCAGAGCCCCCCAGGAAGCCCCAAGGGGCCCCCAAGAGGTTCCCAAGAGGCCTCCAAAAGGGCCCGACAAGGGGTCCAATAGGACTCCCAAGAAGGCCCAGGGACGCCAAATAGAGAGCGATCGGTAACGCAAAAAGCTCTTCACACCAAGGTTCCCAAGAGCGAACGGTGACGTAAACAAGCTGATAAGACCAAGGCTCCCAGCAGAGAGCGGTGACGTAACAAGTTCCTGACACCAGGGCCCAGCGAAGGCTCAGGAACGGGCGGCAACGCAACAATCTCTGAACACCAAGGCTCCCAAGAGCGAGGGGTGACGTAACAAGCTATCAACGCCAAGGCTCCCAATACGAACGGTAATGTGAGTAGTTTCGGTCCAATTGTTGAAGCGTTGTTTCCGTTTCCGTGCCGGCCAAGGTCTAGTGAGCAAACGGCTCGCTCTGGCATGCAACAGGCTGCCTCTGAGCACTTAGCAATTGTCCTTCACGGACCTGCGGTGAGTTGCAGTCACACGGTGTTATCGGCACCAATACACAGAGGAAACGCAACGGTCGAACATAAAATGGCGATCGTCATCGCATGATACAGAAGCGGAAGCTTCGCACAAGTAGGTGGCCAGACCTAAAGAGAGGGAAGCACATATACAACAAAACAAACAAGCACACACACACGAAAAATGCGCTGCTGCAGCAATGCGGACTTACGTAAATTCTTGCCAAATCTAGGAAATATCGCAAAGCAGACCCACGTGATATTATATAAGCGCCCTTGCGTTTTTCACTGCGATCAGCTCCAGCATTCGGCAGGATGTTGATCGACCAGTATATGGTATCGAAGTCATGCTGGATGCCGTCGGGAAAGCGGCTGAACTCTGCTCGACCACGGCGCTTCAGCCGAAGAGCAACGTTGTCGACAGTCCGATCCTCATGAGATGGCCACCGATCGCGCCCTCGCTAACATCAGCTAACATCAGCAGAGTTGACCGTCGGCGCGCTGCCTTTGTGACTGACGATGCAGGCAATTGATGGACTGCTGACCGATATTGAGCTCAACGGCGACGGCGGTGCTAACGAATATGGTGTCCGCGGCGCCGCGGGCACCGATGGACCTGCTGGCGGCAGGTGGCAATGAATCACGGCACTCCATGCTGCCTGTGCGGCTGCAACTGCCATGGCGGCATTGTAGCACGCGGAGGAAGCCGTCCGCGGCCAAACACGGTGGCGAGACTGATGATGACGCTGAAGATGACGAGGCCTGAGTGGACTCGTCGATCGTCGGAGACTTGCTGATGCGGCCCAGCGCGCGACTCTTGGATGCCGTCTAGTCGCAGGAGACGGCTCCTGGTCGGGCTCTGGGCACTTCGTCGGCGGGCATGTATAATTGACAGACTGGCGGCGCCAGTCGACCTATATGACGCGGACTTTCACAGCGAGCACAACAGCGAGCCCGACGCCAACGAACGTGCCCAGGAGCAGGACGCCGAACATGACGAAGCAAGACCGCGTCGCAGAGTCCATCGGCGGCGGCGCCGGGGACGGCGCAGTCGCAGCGTCGCCACTCACGCGGCTTAGGCACGTCATCAACACTGAGGCGAGCACGGCAGCGCGCGGCTGCGTCGCCTCGCAGCTGCGCTCGCGGGCCCCGAAGAAGCGGAGCAGTGCCCCAGCCGCCATCGCCCTGGCGAGGCGTCCGCGACAATGGGCCAGGTCGGGTTCCACGCCGATCGCAATGCGCTGGCGGGGCCGGCGATCTCCTTGATCATGGAAGCAACGATGCGGAGGCGCTTGTCGGTAGACTGGCCGACGTCGGACTTGACGCGGCCGACGAGACCCTTGCTGTCGCAGTAGATTTCGCCCGGGCGCTCCAGGCTGACGTCGCGGATTCTGGCGAGGTTGTTCTCCGGGCTGTGGGCCTCCGTGAGCGGCCAGCAAAACCAAGCGCGAATCCCGGCGCCCTCCAGCGCAGCGTAGCCGAGGGAGGGCGGGCGCCACCGACCGCCCCGCTGCGCCAGGAGCGCCAGGCCACGGGCAAGCGAAGGTCGAACCGCCCGGCGACAACTTCGCGAGGCGCGCGAGACACATCATCATGCCCCACTGGCTCTCGGCCCCGCCCGCGCCGGCAAACGCGGCGCCGCGGAAGGGCGAGGCGACGCTGGAATTCAGGTCACCGAGGCCGCGCTTCAGCGCGATGGCGAGGTTGGCAGGGGAGCGAGCATGGGCCACGGTCTCGCGGAGGCCGCGCTCTCGCGGAGCGTCGCGGCACCCGCCGCGTCGACGGCCGCGGCGCGGCGAGCTGCGAAACCCACGGGGCAGGCGATGTCCACCCTGGTCTGGACTGCGAGCCTCAGCAGCTGACGCGGGGAGCGTCGGCAACTAAACACTTATTCCGGCGCGGGGCGGTCGTCGGGCTGGCGCTCGCCGCCGGCGAACTCGACGTCGTCGACTTGGGGGGCGGCGGCAGCCTCCACGATGCGCAACTCCTCGCCAGCGGCTGCGATGGCGCGGCCGCAATGCACGACGGCCCCCTCGACCTTTTTTTCCGCTTTTTTTTTATCAAGGGGGGGCATGGCCACCCAGGCGCTCGACGCAGCGCGGCGCGCGACGAGGGGATCGTCCACGCGGGAGCGGATCACGGCAGCAAGGCAGCATTGGTCGCAGCGACCGTAGTAGTAGTAGTAGTAGTAGTAGTAGTAGTAGTAGTAGTAGTAGTAGGTCGTAGTAGTAGTAGTAGTAGTAGTAGTAGTACGAGTAGTACTAGTAGTACTAGTAGTAGTAGTAGTAGTAGTAGTAGTAGTAGTAGTAGCAATAAGAATAATAGTAGTAGTAGTAGTAGTAATGATACTAGTAGTAGTGATTATGATAATCCGAATGGTAGCAGTAGATACACTAGTAATGGCAGGAGTGCTAGTAAATGCCATAGTAGTGGCAACAATAATCATGATACACATATTCAAAACGACTAGTAGTAACAGTAGTAGTAGTAGTCGCTGTCGTAGTCGTAGTCGTGGTACTAGTATGCGCAGTAAGCATAACAATACTAATAGTAGTAGTAGTAGTAGTAGTAGTAGTAGTAGCAGTAGTAGTAGTAGTAGTCGTAAATGCAGGGTTGACCTTACTCCATCTGCCCCAGGGAGGCTCTGGGATCCCTTGGGATTCCTAATGGAATCCAACATATATGGCCCCCCCCCCCCGGGTTTCTGAAGGTCCGAAGATCCCCCGGGAATTCCTGAGCATCCGAAGCTCCCCATACGGACCTTCGACGACCCGAAGATTCCTTGGGAGTTCCGTCGAGCTGCGGCGCCGCGGCCATGGGCGGCGACCTCCTCGCGGCAGAGGTGGGGCTGGCCTCGCGGAGCGGTTCCAGATTGGGTCTCCTCGGCTGCTTGGCCAACGTCTGCGCGAGATTGGCGGCGCAATTATCGCCGCGCTTCGCCACGCGCCCTCGAGCCTCGACGCGTCGGCGACTGCGGTGCAAGGGCGCGCGCATGGAAGCGCCGATCCCGCAGCGGCCCACGACGACCCCCCAGGGCGACCTCACGGGATGCCGACGCTCGCAGACGAGCCCGAAGGCGCCGTCGAAGTCGATCACCCGCGGCAGCTCTGCGGCGAGCCGCACGGCCACTGCGCCCCCGCAGGGGCCCCAGACTTCGCAATAGCGAGGCCACTCGTAAGGCGCGGTGAACTGGGCCCCAGACACACGGCGGAGGCGCGCGCCGGCGTCTATCACGAGTAGCACGCGCTGCAATGACGTCCACGGTGCGCGGGGGAGAACGGCAAGGGCGCGCGCGGCCCCCCTTGGCGAGGAGCCGGATGCAACGACCCCCGACGGGTCGCGGCTGGGCAAACCGAGTCGCACCGCTGATCCCCCTGTCCTTTCTCCATGCGATTGAGAGGGCGCCGTTGGGGCGGGGGCGCCGCTCGCGCGGCGCCGCGGCAGGTCTGGCGCTGGACCTCTCGAGGACGTCGCGGTCTTAGCCGCATCGGTCCGGCGTGCCTAGCCGATCAGCTGCGACTGCAACACGGTCTTGTCGGTGACGAGTGCCGCCCGGGCCCCCGCGGCGAGGAGGGGCCCGGCGCCCCTCTGGGCATCGCCCCATGCACTCTGCTCCGCCTCCGCGACGCTGGCCTCGGCTATGGGGTTCTCGTCGCGCTTCCAGAGGCCCCGCAGACGCAGTCCGGGCCGAACCCGAGGCGGCAGCAGGACTCGCGCGCGGGAACCCCGCGCGACACGCACCCAGACGCGCATCGTCGGGCACGCAGTGGGAATTTGTCCTGGCCGCCAGAGGACCAGGCAAACATGGCAGACGAATCAACCCGGGCCGAAGCACCATGATTTGAAGCACCAAAACAGCACACCAAGGCACACGTGGTCGCGCTCATGAACTTTGACTCCGGCAATCGTCGCGCCTGGATCCTCTCGGGAACGCTGACCTCCATCGCGGCGGCGATGGGCTCGTCGACGGACTCCAGCAACGCCCCGGCTGCGGCAGCGTTCGCGGTGGGGGTCGAAGTAGTTGACTTCCTGGATAGCGCGGCCCTCGATGTCGCAGATGTCCTCAACGGCGGACCAAACGCATGGCCAGCCGACCCCATCGCGATCCAATCGACCAGCTGGAGCTCGATGGCGGGATGCGCCGCGCCACTTGTCACCGGCGCCTGGGCCTGGTTTCCACCTCGAACGATCCTCTCCCGCAGAGATATGTCCAGCTCGGCAGGTCGAATGGAATCCCAGCCGCGAAGCGACCCAAACTTTGGGCGATCGACCAAAGTGTAAGAAAAAGATTCTTCCAGCACGGCCGGGGGCCGCCACCTGCAGCATGCCGGGCAGAGCGCCTCCGTTCCCGAACCTGCGGAGTTCGTTCTCATGCCCCGCAAGAATCGCGTCGCCCAGGACAATCGTCGCGAGCGAGGCATTACAGCTGTTGCTGGCTAGCCACGCAGAATGGGCAGGCGGCATCGATCACGCCGACGCCCGCGTCCGCGACGAGCCCCCCAAAGTGGGCGGCGCTGACGTCGGGCAGGTCAGGCGCGACCCGCTCCGCCCCCAGGCTCTCGGGCTCGGGCGGCGGCGCGACAGGTCCATGAGATATAGCTCGAGCCGTTGCCCCTCGCCATGCTCCGCGATCTGGATCGAGCGGCCCGGGCAGCCCCGGGCTTCGCGAGCCGCGCCCTGCCCTTCTTCGGGGGGCGCATTTGCGAGCCCCAGGCATCCGACATGCACATCGCTCGCCCAGCGGTCTGGCTCACCACAGCCCCAGCGAGTCGACGACGCCAACCGCCCGTCGACGCTCCTCTGAGGCCCGCCGCCCTTCGGCGCGCGTTGCTGGGAAGAGCTGCGCGCCATCCACGGCCGCCGCCACTGCTGCCCCCGATGACATTGCGGGCGGCGCGAACCGCGGCCACGTCCTCAGGAACGCTGGCGAGCTCCGCCGCGGCCGCCTCCAGCTCGACGGCGCCCTCCCACGCCAGAGGCCTCGAGCTCCGCGCCGATGGCCTCGAACTCGCGGCGCGTCGCGCCCAGCGTCGGCGCGTCGCTCTCCGCGCGGCGGGGGGGGCCTGCTTGACCGGCGCGAAGACCGCGAGGGCCGCGGGCGCGATGGCCGCAGCTGCGCTCGCTGCTGCGAGTGGATGTCGGGGAACACGCGGGCCTGCAAGTGCCAGATGGCAGCAAAGCTGCAAGGCTCGCCCAGTAGATAGTCAACGACGCGCTCGCGTCGCTCTGGGCGGGGCCGGGCTTTGCGCGGCAGGAACCATCCAACCACGTCGTCGTACTGGTCGAGGTCCGCCTCGTTCTCGCGTAGCTGTCGCAGTCCCACGTTGAACCTGACGAGCCAATATGTCGCGCGTTGTCTGCGGCGGTAGTAGCGTCGAGCAATCTTGAAAAAGATCGAGCGTCACGACGTTTTCTGCGCGGGCTTCTGCTGCCCCAGCGAGCGCTCCAGATGTGCTAACACGTTGTCGATGCCACTGAAGTTTCGGTCGCGCTTCCACTCTACGGCATCCTCGATATTCAAAGTTGCTACTAGATGTTAGTCAGCTTCTTCCACGTTGAGCACCGCTGCCCGGGGAGCACTCGCCAACTTCAAGACCATATTGGAAGCCAGGCATCATAACATGTAATGTTTCTCCCCGAGCTTCCACAGCTTGACACTCTGCCTGTAGTCGCGCCGCTTGGATGGGTCGCCGTGCCAATTTGGAACTACTGGAAGGTTGAACGAGCGGTCGCTCTGGTAGTCGCCCATCGTATTGGCATTGGGAACGAAGCTGCCGCTGTCACTGACGTCGCTGGACGCCGCGTTGAAAAATTGTAATAGAGATCCGGCTGGCGTCGGTGACGTTGGGAGATCTGGCTGACGTCGATGAAGTCCCCTAAAAGGCTGTAGGAATGGATGTAGGCGTCGCAGACGCGGTCGGAGAAGAAATCGGGGCAGGCGCTGGCGTCGCAGACGTTGGCGGAAACGCAATACACGGAGACGCTGGCGTCGCTGACGCTGTCGGAGAAGAACCGGGCGCAGGCCTTGGCGTCGCAGACGCCACCGGAGAGGCAACAGGCGTACTTGATGGCGTCGAGACGCTAGCGAAAAGGCAGCAGGCGTGGGTGCTGGCGTCGCGGACGCTCGCGGGAGAGGCAGTAGGCGTAGGTGCCGACGTCGCAGACGTTGGCGGATGGGCAAATATGTAGTCGGCGTCGCAAACGCTAGCGAAGCTGCTGATGAGCGCCAAGAAACAGCTGAGCGTCGGTTCCAATAAGGAAGAACGAGTCGCGGACGTCGTTTTGGCGATACGGACGGCCCCCAGGCCAGGATAGCGAGCCTCGCTCCAAGCTGCCACTGCGATATGGAAGGTGATCGTTGATAATGGTCTGTCCTTGGGATCGCGGATCCCGCACGTAGCTCAATCAGCCAAGGGCCCTAGGAGCTAAACGCCCGCGGTGAGTCTGGGGTGAGGGGGCAGCAGCAGCACCAGTAGGGACAGCGGGAGCACGTTGGAACACGCTGGGACAGCGGGAGCACCAGCAGGGACAACAGGAAGAAGGGGGGCGGGTCACATGGGGGGCGGGTCACATGGGGGGGGTCACATGGGGGGTGGGGCGGGGGAGGCGAGCCACCTCCCATTGTCCCCCTGCCCTCCTCCGCACCCCCTTCCCGCTTGGCTGCCCCCAAAAGGCCCCCCCTCCTCCGCACACCCGCCGCGGGCCGGCCGCCCTATCGAGCGGCCGCAAGCCAGCCCGCCGCCCCCCCTTCCCGTCAGAGTCCCGAGGGGCGCGCTGGGAGAAGATGAGCTTCACGACGACCCGCGACAGCATGGCTATGCGAAGGCCTGGGGCCTCGGCACCGAGGGCGGCGACGAAGACGACGACGACGACGACGACGACGACGACGACGACGAAGACGGTGAAGCGGAGACGACGACGACAACGACGACGAGGATGGCGGCGGCGGCGGCGGCGACGACGACGACGAAGACGACGACGACGACGACCACGACGACGACGACGACGACGACGACGACGACGACGACGACGACGACGACAACGCGGACGAGGATGAGGATCAGGATAATGAGCAGCGGGATGGGCACGAGGTGGGGTGGGTCAGACGCTGTCGGTGCGGCGCCGCCGTGGCCTGCCCGGGAGGAGGAGGGGGGGCAGGAGGGCGGGGAGGAGGAGAGGGGGCAAGAGAGGGGGGGTAGAGAGGGGGCAGGAGAGCGAAGGGGAGAGAGGAGAGAAACGGGGAGATGGCGGCGAACCGACCCTGCGATGGGACGCACAGAGACATACTAGTATCTGTACGACCAACCTTCGGGTGACGAGGAGGTTGTGTGGGGGGGGAACAAGCGTCTGACTCAATCGATCTCAGTATCGATCTCTATCGATCGCACTATCGATCTAACTGTCGATCTCACTATCGATCTCACTATCGATCTCACTATCGATCTCACTGTCGATCTCACTATCGATCTCACGATCAATCTCACGATCGATCTCACTCTCAACGGGACACCACGGGACACCTGTCGATCTCACTATCGATTTCACTGTCGATCTTACGGTCGATATCACTGGAGGGGCTCCAGGACACACAAATAAATGCACACAAATAAAAATATTCCCAATTTTTTCCAATATTTCCTAGGTTTCTGTCTTCCCCCCCACTTCCCATAGTTTACCATATTTTCTGAGGAATCGAGGATTCATTGTGCCTGTGTGTTTTTTCCTATCCTGAATCACTATCGATCTCACTCTCAACGGGACACCACGGGACACCACGGGACACTACGGGACACCCCGGGACACCCCGGGACACCACGGGACACCTGTCAATCTCACGATCGATCTCACTCAACGGGACACCGCGGGACCCCGCGGGACCCCGCGGGACACCAGGGGACACCACGGGACACCTGTCGATCTCCTTATCGAATCACTATCATTCTCACTCAATGGGACACGACGGGACACCACGGGAAACCGCGAACCACCGCCAGACGGACGGACGGGCGGGCGGGGGAGAATCATTTGTCTTGACTTCGCCCTAGCAACGGCGGGACACCACGGGACACCGCGAGCCGCCGGACAAGCAAACAGAGGAGAATCATTTGCCTTGACTTCGTCCTAGCAACGGCGGGTTCATTCCTCTCGCGCGCCCACGCAGCTTCGCCTTGCCCGCACGCACGACACGAACGAAACGAAACGATGTCCCGATTGAGGGTCTCAGTTCCACTGCGATCTCACCCCCAAGCCTCCGACTATATGTCCTCCTTGGAGGCGCGCGTCCGCCCCGAAGATATATTACACCCACCTTGTAGTATATCGTTTCCCGAGCGGTGTGGACAGAAAGCCCCCGCCACAACGCATATACTGTGAGATTTCTCGGTGCGCGCGTCGCTCCTGTGGGGCGACTCACACATCGTACTAGAATGTTGGGGTGACGCCGAAGAGGGGAAAGGGATGGCGGCGAACCGACCCTTGGAGGCCGCCGGAAAACTCCCGCGATGGAGCGAGCTGAGGGCCCTCACCGGCGGCTCCCAGGAAGCAGCCAGCAGCCAGTGCGGACCTCCCGCAGCTCGAGCCTCAATGACGGGAATTAGGGGAGAACAAACCTACCTCGCTTTTGACCACCCTCGCTTCCAAGAGATACCAAACGATGCCAAATTGCAGCCTGTACTGGTCAGGCCGCTTAACGAGGAGGCGCGTGGTATGGCTTGGTTTTGCCTGGAAGCGAAAGCGGGGTAGGTAATTCACGCTCTGAGGGAAGCACGCTTGGCCGCACGGGACGGCCTCCCGGGCCGCACGCGGGCCTCTCCCGCAGCTCGAGGCTCGACCACGGGAGGCCCACACGGGCCGCCCACGAGGGAGGCGCCCCGTGGCCAAGCTGCGGGCCTCCCCGCGATCGGGGCCCCACCCAGAGGCCTCCCGCGGCGAATGCTGGCCTCCCACAAGGGGAGCCCATGAAGGCCTCCTCCTCCTCCTCCTCCTCCTCCTCCTCCTCCTCCTCCTCCTCCTCCTCCTCCTCCTCCTCCTCCTCCTCCCCCTCTCAAGAAGGGCCCGGATCATCCCAGGCGGGGCCAGGACGAAAAGATCCGTTCCAGAGCGTTCTGGGATGCTCTCAAAGCGCTTCGACGCGCCCTGGGAAGGCCGCAGCGCCAGAGACGCCCTCCAGAGCCGCCAGATCTCAGAGAGTCTCGATTCATCCTCACCCGATTTCAGCCTCGTCCTGGCTTCGTCCAGAATCCTCTCGCAAATGGCCTGGATCCACCGCAGAGGATGTTTGGTCCATTACACCGAGGCAGACCAATGGTTTTTCAGACGTTTGCGAGTAGACACTTTGCGAGTAGTGGAACGCGCTCGGTGAATGTCCAAATACGGGGGGTCGGGTCCGCACTAGCCTCGGGAAGCCGCTCCCGCTGGCCACTCCGGACCTCCCGAAACCAGGCACTGGGACCTGGGACCACGGGCCCCCCTCCCCTGGCGATCAGCTGCTCGAAGTCAGCATCACAGCGGGGGGCTGCCCACAGAAACCTTCCACAAGAAGCCCAACCCTGAGACCCCAGGGCAGCCATGGAAATCCGGTGTGGGAACGTTCTTTTCCTTTCCTTTACGATTCGGGCCAATGCGTCTAGCACACACCCCTACCCACTGCATCACTCTTGCGCTCCACCCACGAACGTCGCCAACAACACTCCCAGTGCCCAGTCCAAAGCCAGCATCTCCGCCAGAAAAGAAGAATTCATATTTCCAAAGCACTTCCCTGCCCTGGACAATTCGGTTCGAGTCGGTCCAAAGCACTTCCAATGCGGTGTGGGAACGTCACGCTCTCCATCGCAAAACCATCGACGCCGAAGAGAAACCCAGGGCACCCGGGAGGCGAGCAGCGCGCTTCTCGACAGGGGCCCCCGCTGTGGCCTCGGGAGGCCCCCCCTGGTGGCCAGTGAGGAGCTCCCGAAGTGCTGCCAAACCCCGATCTCCTAACCGCGAGAGGCCCGCCAAAAAACACGACGGGTGCAAGACCGAGAGGGCCAAGAATGCGAACCAAGAGTACCAGGAACAGAGACCTAGAATACCAGGAGTGCCCAGAATGCAGACCACAAGGGCTCCCAACTTCGCGCTTCGCGCTGCGCGAAGCGCGAAGTGCGAATAACTTCGCGCTCTCGCGCCGCCCCCCAGGGGAGAAGAGGAGGATGATCAGGAATCGAAGCCGAACCGCGAAGCGCGAAGCGCGAAAAACTTCGCGCCCTCGAGGGCGCCCTTGGACCAAGACTACCGCCCGTGACGGGAGGTCCGCAGGAGCCTCGGGAGAGCCGCCCCTGGCGGCCAGCGCCGAGTTCCCGCGACCCCTCGGAGCTCGCGCGCGCGGGAGGCCGGCGTCGAAAGAGGGGGGCGGCCTCCCGAAGGCGGGTGCGACGCTCCGGCGGCTTTTTTTTTGACCTCGACAGGTCTCACCGCTTCAATGACTTCTCGCGGCAACAGCGGGCACTGCAGCGAGTAAAATCGCAGCTGCAAAGAAACACTGAACAATTATCTTAAAACAGCTGCGAAAAAAGAGGTGGGTGTGCCTGGGCGCTCCCCGAGCGCGGGATGGGGCGCAGAGAGACCTGCTGGTACCAGATGTCCTCCTTGGAGGCGCGCGTCCGACCTTGACATTCGGCGGTGGACAGACCTCCCTTTGGTAAACCTCCCCCTGGTGAAAACGGCCCAGGACCGAAACCGACGGGCCTGGACCCGCAAAAATGACGGCCGCGGCGCCCTCTCGCGACCGAAAACGGCCGACTCCCTAATCGACGTGTCAGAATAGAAGGTCTATCAACCTCCGATACTGGTACTAGATGTCCTCCTTGGAGGCGCACGTCCGATCTGAACACATAGTATACACGGCGGTCGGAAGAAGTAAGTAGAAACATGAAGTAGGAAGGCGGATATAGTAGATTGGGCCCAGGTCCTCCCAGAGAAGAGCAAAACACAGCAAAAGCATGTCGATCCTTGAAGTAGGAAGGCGCTTGAAGTAAATTGGGATCTGGGATTCCGAAAATACCTATTTTTAACGACCTACTGGTACTAGATGTGTAAGGTTCGCTGCCCTGTGTTGTCTAGAGGTCTGCTATCGCTCTAAAACGTCCCCATATTATCTTCACAACCGTCATCATCGGCGTCCCTGTGACTGTCCGTGCATCGTGGGGTGCATCGTGAGATACCTGTCGAGACGAGGGGATGGGCGCAGGGATGATACGGGGGACGACGGGGATGGGCGCGAGGACGCGAGGGGGGATAATTTGGGGGACGCCGCGCGGAGGCCGCAACACTGGCGGCGAACCTTGCAATACAAGATGTCCTCCTTGGAGGCGCGCGTCCGACCTCAACACATAGTGTACCCATCTTGCAGTAGATCGCTTCCCGAGCGGTGTGGCTTGAGCGCGCCCGCCGTGACGCACAATCTCTGAGGTTCCTCGGTGCGCGCGTCGCCACTGGGGGGGCGACGCACACGTAGCAGCAGCATGCTGGGGTGGCGCGGACGGGAGGCCCACACTGGCCGTCAGAGGCCCCCCTGGGCCACTGCGGACAGCCCGCAAACCGAGCCCATCGGATGAGGAAGGAAGGAAGGAAGGAAAGAGCCATACGCCCAAGGGCACGTCGGCGGCAAATGCGGCACTCAGGCGTGCATGAAATTAATCTGCGTCTTGTAACAGATGAACTCCTCTGTCACCGCAAACACGTACGGCGTGCGGATACAATTGCTTTGCCCATTCCAGCCGTGGGCCCCCAATCTTCCGGACGAACTTGTCTGGGGGCGCGCAAACATGGATTAGCGATCATCCATAGATTTGGCGCGCGGCCGCCAAATCCATGGATCGGGGGAGGTGCCCTCCCCAAAATGCGGCCGGTGCCGCCGCGTTCGGCGGCGGAAGCCCGCCGGGAGACTTCCCGAGGCCAACGTGGACCTCCCGTAGCCTGGAGCCCGCCAGGGGGCGGGGGCCCCATCATCCCAGCTCTCTTCACGGGATGTCCGCACTGGCCGCCCGGGGCAGCTCCCCCCAGGCTGGTGCGGTCATCCCGGCAGCGGAGCCCGCGAAACGGCGGCCTCCAGCTGCGGGAAGGGAGCACCAGCCGCGGGAGGCACCCCCTGGCGGCCGCATGCGGAGGTCCCGCTAGGGGGCCACTTGCGAACCCTACCCCTACCCCCCACGATTTCTGAGGGGGAGGGTGGGGTTCACTTCGCTCGGGAGCTCTTGAATGAAGTGAACCCCACCCTCCCCCTCAGAAATCGCGGGGGGTAGGGGTAGGGTTCGCAAATGCCCCCCTACCCGTGCTTGACTCCAGCGACGGGAGGTCCGCATGAGCCTCGGGAAACCGTCCCCAGCGGCCATTGTGGACCTCAGGTGATTGCCGCTAGCCGCGGGGGAGCCCCCCGAGACTAAGGAGGCCACCCGTCACCCGTCAGCACTGGCCGCCCGGGAAGGCCCCCCGAGGCCGATGCGGGCCTCCTGCAACTAGAGCCCGCCAGAGGAGGCCTCCTTCTTGAAGATTCCTCATGTAGAGGGACATGCCCGCCTTAACACAAGTTGGGCGCCGCGTAATGGGGGGGTCATAAATGAGGGGGTGTCGCGGGTGGTCCGAAAAGGTACCCAAACGGTACCTAAACGAGCCCTGGGGCTCCGGAGGGGCCCGAAAGGGGCGCGAAAGGGAATTCTGACCCCCCCAGTTGTGACCCCCCCATTAAGCCCGCCTTAACACAAGGGCAGGGGGCCGTGATCCCGTGTTCAGCGACGGGAGGTCAGCAGCGGTCGTCAGGAGAGGCCTCCCGAGGCCGATGCGGACCTCCCGCAATTCGGCAGCGCCAGGATGCATAGCAGCGCCGCGCAGGCACGGGGCCGCATCGGGTCGTCGGCTCATCGGAATCGCTCCGGGTCAGGCCGGCCGGAATCGACGTCGAGTCGGATCGATGGAATCGCGCAGCACTCCCCGCATACTGCGTGCGTGGCCCACCCCCCGTGCGAGGCACAGGGTTTCGTCGAGCCCCGTGGGCCGTATGTGAGCGTTTTCTTATTCGGCGTTTCGACAGTGGGCGGAGGGGGGGGGAGGGGGGTCTGGCTCTGGACCTCTACTTAGTGCGACTGTTTGAGACAGTGCGTCCTAGGGGGGAGACTCCACCTGCTCGAGACAGGCGCCAAAAACAGCCAAGATCTACTCCAGAGGGGAGCGGGCGAAGGGGGGGAGGGGGGGGGGCGAGGGAATGAAAAAAAAGGTCACTGTCGCGCCCTGGATGATGGACGTCGCCGCGCAGAGGGCCGCTCGGCGGCGCAACTCCCACGGCCGAGGGCCACGGGGACCGTGGGCCAGCAGCCAGGCCCCGGAGGGGCCAGCAGCAGCCAGCCCCTGGAGGGGCCGGCAGCAGCGCGAGCAGCCAGGCCGCCAGGTCGCCATCTTGGCAAGGAGGAGAGGTCGTCAAGGGCTCAACGACCTCTGGTGTCCCTGGGCTCGCGCTGGAGCGGTCACGAATTGCTTCCGATTTACCTCCGCGTATCTGGAGTTACCTCAATTGATCCGGACTTATCTCGCCTAACTTCGATTCGTCTGATTAAAGTCAGCTAGAGAAGAGTCGTCAGGCCCTTAGGGAATGAAGGGGAGGGGTACTGAGGGAAGCGAGTCCTGACCGACTTTCTCAAGAACCTGTTCCAGTCCGATCGGAATGGATACGGAGAGAATGGTGACGAAAACCGACGGTAATTCCTGGCCCCTGCCCGTTCTAAACAGGACCCGCCGTCGGTGTCGCCGTGGACATGGTCCACTTTAGGCAAAGAGTCGCCTGCCCAACAGCGGCCTCCCTCGGCGTTGGACATCATTTGATGTTGAGCATCGTGCCCTTTGTTGTCCGTACCTGTTTCGAGGGTACGGACAGACTTCATCCCAGTTCAGTCAAAACTGGTAGTAAGGATGCACGATGAGGATGGCAGGGCTTTGGAAGGCCATGCCGACACTTTTCGAGCGGGGCGCGGCCAACGAAAGTGGCCAAGGATGAGCCGAAGAGCAAGGATGCAAGGAAAACCTTGAAAGGTCACCCATCCTTACTACTTATCAGTGCTGACTGCAATTGTTGGCCGGCCCTGGGGCCCGAGGAGGGCCCCGGGAGCCCGAACCCAACAAAAAACTCCAGGGCCCAGTCCCCTCCAGGACCCCTCTCCTTCGTGGCGACCGTTGCTGGCGACCGCCTTCGGCACCCATCGGCCCGCGCTAGACACCGCTCTGGGCTTAGGTACGCGACCTTGTCAGGCAACGTGGGCACCGTGGTACACGCTGTTTCTGTTGGCCGTCGAACCCAAGCGTGGCGCTGCAGTCGAACGAGTGAGATCTGACCATGGCCTCCCCCACACACACCACTTTGAGCTCAGCCGAATTTGGTGGGCCCTCCTTCCTCCTTCCTCCTTCCTCCTCCTCCTCCTCCTCTGCCTCCTCCTCTGCCTCCTCCTCCTCTGCCTCCTCCTCCTATGCCTCCTCCTCATCCCCTCCACGTAATGAACAGAAATCCTTCCTCCCGCCCTCCTCTCCTCAGACTTACTAATCCTCATTCTACTCATCCTCTCCTCCTCCATCAATCCTACATGCCTCTCATTAACCCTAGCCATCTACCCTACCCACTCCTCCTAAATCCTTCCCACCTCCTATCATCGATCACAGATCCCTCCTCCCCTCCTCCTCCTCCTCCCTCCCTCCTCCTCCTCCCTAACAACCACCCCTCTAATAACCCCTACCCATCACCAATCCTCATACGACTCATAAAACTCCCCTATCCCTCCTCCTCCTCCTCTAACAAACCTCCTCTCAATCACAAAACCCCTAAACACCTATCCTCCTAATTGATCGAGCCTCCTCCTTCCTTCCTCCTCTCCTCCTCCTCTCCTCCTCCTCCTCCTCCTCCTCCTCCTCCCTCCTACCTCCTCCCCTCATCCTTCCTCATCCTCCTCCTCCTCCCTCACGGGGACGCAAAAGAGTCCCTCCTCCTTCTCCTCCATACACTCCCCAAACGATAGCTCCACGAGCAACAACTCAACGCAGCCCAACTAGAGCTGCCAAAACGCTCGAAAGAGGAGGACGCAGGCACGTGGAGCCTGGAGCAGGCCGCCGGGGCCCCCAAGCGGGTTCACCCGCGCCACGGCCGCGCCCTCCCCGAGCTGCAGCTGGACCGCGCATCGGCCGACGGAATCCAGCCGGAGCCGCGGGCACGAGGGCACGCGGACAAGCACGCGGAGGGCCGGGCGGAAGGGCCGCCGAAGGGCCCCCAGAAGGGCCGCCAAGGGGGGCCGCCGCAGGGCGGCTGCGGAGCCTGCGCAGTGGGCCCTGCCGTTCCCCAACAGGGAGGCACAGAGACAGCTCAGTACGATGTATCCTCCCTGGAGGCGCGCGTCTCCGACCCGAACATGCAGTCTACCCATCTTGTAGCGCATCCTTTCCCGAGCGGTGTGGCCAGAAAGCGCCCGCCACGACGCATGGACTACAAGATTCTTCGGTGCGCGCGTCGCCTCTGGGGGCGGGGACGACGCACATATAGAAAAAGTATGTTGGGGTGACGCCGACCAAAAAACGAGTGCACCCGGGGAAGGTTCTGACTTGCGCCGCGAAGAGCCCGCCCTGCGCGGCGGGGCCCGCCCTGCTGACGACCCAGCTGGCAGCCCACCGCGCGCCCACCGCTCGGCAGCCGCAGGGTCGGCCGTTCCCGTCGGCGCGCAGCCCACCGCGCACCACGCCGCTCAGCGCGCAGTCGCACCACCCGCTGGGCACCCCACCGCGCACCCACGCATGCGGGGCTGTGCGCGCACGGCGCCCCGATGCACGCGCGGAGGGCTCCGCACATGGGAGAGAGCGTGATCCACCGCCGCTTTACTATGGAAAATTGCCAACTTTTTCCTCCGGAACCCGGGGGTCGCCCCCCCCACCCCCCCTCCGAACCCCACCCCCCCCCCCCCCTGCTGGACCCCTCCCCCACCCCCTTCCCCCTCTCCCCCGGCAAAAACCCATACACACCCTCCTCCCCCTAACCCCTCCCCCCCCCCCCCCCCCCTAACCGTAGAAACCGCCAGCAAACGACTCCGGGTCCCCACCACCGTCCGCATCACATCCCCCGTTGGTGTTCCCAGCACCACTGTCCTCACCACCGCTGTCCCCACTGGTTCCACCACCGCCCCTACTGTCCCCACCAGTGGCCCCACCACTGTCGCACTGTCCCCGCTGTCCCCAGAACTGTTCCCACCACGGTTCCACTCTCCCCACTGTCTCCACGGCCCCAACCACTGCCCGACTATCCCCACTGTCCCCACTGTCCCACTGACTCCTCCGCTGTCCCACTGAGCTGTCCCACTGTTCCCACCACTGTCCCCACTGTCCCCACCACTGTCCCCACTGTACCTCTGTCCCATTGTCCCACCGCCGTCCTCGCCACCGCCATCACCCCTGTCCCCACCACATTGTCCCCTCAACTGTTCCCACTGTTTCCCACATCTTATTTCAACATTGTCCCCACACATGTCCCCACACCCACGCCACCACCACTGTCCAATGTTCCCCCCATTTCCCACCACTGTCCCCACCACTGTCCCCACCACTACCGTCCCCACCACTGTCCACTGCTCCCACTGTCCCCACCACTGTCCCGCTGTCCCATCACACTGTCCCCAACCAACGCCTCCCCACCACTGTCGCAACCCCAATCGGTTTTCGAGGGGGGAGGGGTTGTGAAACTGAGGTTAGGGACCCCCCCCAGTTTTCCGGAATCGGAGGAGGGGGGGGGGGGGGGAGGGGTTCGAACCCCGTGTAGGTGCGACCCCACCCCCCTTTTTCAATGATGAGCAAGGGGGGGGGGGGGGGGGGGGAGGGGTTCGAAACAGGTAGTTTTAGTGACCCCCCCCGGTTTTGGAGGGGGGGGGGGGGGGGGAGGGGTTCGAACCGGTAGTGACCCCCCCCGGTTTTCCGCCAGCAGCGGTAGAACACGCTCTTTCGCACATGGAGAGAGCTCCGCGCGGGAGTGGGCACGCTCTTTGTAGGCGTCGCGGCGGCGCGGCGGAGGTCCAGTAAGGCGGGAGAGCGAGGACTGGTCCAGCTCACGCAGCGTGGAGAAGCTGGGTCCACCCATAGGAGATCGGCGGCAGCACTCGCGAGGAGGCAGTCGCGAGGCGAGAGGGGAGAGGGGGGGGGAAGAGGAAAGAGATGGGGAAACGAGGACAAGGAGAAGAGGTGCGACAGTGACGAGCCGAGGCATCAGGCGAGGCGCAGCAGGAGGGCGGCAAAGGCAGCCGACCAGGAAGGCGATTCCGGGCAGCGTGAGGAATCCTGGGCCAGCAAGGGGGCATCGGGGGGACAACAACAGGGACGACGGGGAGCACCCAAGACGAGGACGGGGGGTGAGAGCGACGAGGCGGAGAAAGTCTCCCAGCAACGCACGCACACACACACAGGGTTCGCGGCCTCCCGCGCCAGGGTGCCGCGGCAAATCGAAGCCTGTGGCGTGCTCAGCCCGACGGTGAGAGACGATTCCGCAGCCTCCCGCGACAGGGGTGGGCCGCAAAGCAGCAGCTCGAGGCTCGCGGCGTGCTCGGCCCGACGGCGCAACATGATTCCACCACACACACACACACACAAACAGAGAGAGAGAGAGAGAGAACACCACGCAAGCAGGGCTCCGCCCCGAGGGCTGCGCACGCGGGGCTCGACGCCGAGGGCTCGGAGGCAGAGGGCAGAGAAGGGGGCGGGAGCGGCCACAGAGCGCGGGGGCTGCGGGGGCGAGGGGTGCGCGGACGAGCGGGCGAGCGGCCAGAAGCCGAGGTGCCGCGGGGGCATCTCTACCAGGAGGCGCGGGAGCGCCGAGGTGCCGCGGTGATGAGTCGAGTCGATATTTGTGTGGTGTAGCATTCAGGTCCCCGTTGCTGGTAGCAGCGTCCTATGATTGCCAGGTCCCGTGTGCATATTTGATGGGCGCAGGAACCACGTATGGTAAGGACGCACGATAAGAGTGCCAGGGCCGTGGAAGACCATGTCAGCACTTCTCGAGCGGGGAGCGGCCAACGAAAGTGGCCAAGGATGGGCCGACGGGGAAGGACGCAAGGGTAACCTTGGAAAGTCGCCCATCCTTACCATGCGGGTTGACTGTACCGTCCAGTCCGAGATCCCCAGGTTTGAGATGGCATGTTCAGCATGATGCGTCACACGCCGAAACCAATCGTTCAGAGATTCGAGGGTGGCATTCCCCTTGAAGCCATCCCATAATCTGAAGTGTCGCTGGGCCTTCAGCACACTAGCGTCCCGCACACCCAAACAAAAAGGCAGAGGCGCCCTTCGGCCCCTCACCGTTTCGGCCATGGCTGCGTCCGCACCCGAGGTTGTGCTCTAGCCAGGGCAGCCTGCGGATCCGTCTTGTTCGGCCCTGTCGTTTCCATAACCCCCCTGAATTGGACCCACCCTGATCCTGCAGGCGTAATTCGCCCCTGGCTCGCTTCGGCCCAGGTCTGCTTCCGATCTTGACTCCGCTCTGGCGTCCCTGTTCGGTCGTGCGTGTTGTTGTGACCGCGCGGCGTCGATGGCTCGCCGTCGCCCTCGTCGACGTCCTTGTGGCGCTCGCGGTCGTGCTCGTCATCGGCTTCGGTGTCTCCGCTGCCGTCCCCAAGCCATCCCTCGAGGTGGTGTGCTCTGCAGAATCCGCGGCCCCAGAGCTCCCCACCCCTTCCGGGGGGGCAGTTGCGCGTCCCGGATCCACTCGTGATGGCCCCGGGTCCCGACAACGAGCCCGGGAGGCCGAAATCGAGGAAAACCACCGAAAATAAAAATTGTGATAAAAAAAATGGCTGGAGACCCGCGTCGTCCTCGTTGTAGTCGTCCTCGTCGCCGTCGCCAAGGCGGCCGCGGACGCTGAGACCGCCGCCTCAGGAGGCGCGGGGAAGACCACGTCGACTTCGTCGTCCGCCTGCAACACGCCGAGGTGGCAGGCGCCTCTCGCGGTTCTCGCAGGAGGGCAGGAAGAACACCACGACGAAGAAGGAGGGAGAAAGAGCAGGACGGGAGGAAAAGGAGGAGGAGAGAAAGGAGGAGGAGCAATAAGAGGAGGAGAAGGAGGAGGAGGAGGACGACGACGACGACAAGGACGAGGGGCAGGACCGAGCGAAGACGGCGAGGATGAGAAAGAGGAGGCACAGGAGACGAGGGGCGACGGTAGAGGGAGCACGAGGGAGAGACTGAAGGAGGAAGTGAAAGAGGAGGCCTCCTCCCCCTCGTTATCAGATTGTTCTGCATATTGGAACTGTACAATTCGTTGATGTTTTTATCAAAAGACCAAAACGATATAACATAATCGGAGGTAAATGAAAACGTAATGTAACAGTAAGTAAACATTGAACAACGAAATAGATGTAACACCCGTAGCCGTAGTCATACCAAAACTGAAAACACGAATAAAGCATGACAATAATACTACAATCATTCATGAGAATACAACGAATAAGAAAAAAAACTACGTAATAGCACAATAATGTATGGTACGTATTAATCTCCTGATTTAAAACGGGCATTGGTACTGTTTTTTCCTGGTTAGTATTCCCAAACCTCCTTGGTTGGGTTTCGTGTTGGATAGAGCACTGCGGTCGCATCTCCTTTCCTCCCTCCTCCTCCAGCCTCCCGCCTCCTGCCTCTCGCCGCTTTCTCTTTCTCTCTCTCTCTGTCTCTTTCTCTCTCCCTCTCTCCTTTTCTCTCTCTTTCTCTCTCTCTCTCTCTCTCGTTCTCTCTCTCTCTCTCTTTCTCGGTATGCGTATATATGTATAGGTTGCTGTCGTTCTCTCGTTATCTCTCTTTCTCTCTCTCTCTCTTTCTGTTTGTTTCTTTGTTTTTTTTTTCTCTCTCTCTCTCTCTCTCTCTGCCTGCGGTACCTGTCTGGAGCCTCGCCGTCCATGGGGGGCTGCGATCTGCGACATTGTCGCCACTGTCGAATGCTGCTGGTGGGCCCAACGGAGTGAACACCGCGAAAACCTGAGCGGGACCTCGCCGTCCATGGGGGGCTGCAACCTGCGACACTGTCGCCACTTTCGAGAGCCGCTGGTGGGTCCCGCGGAGTGGGGCACCGCGCGGATCTGAGCGGGACATCGCCGACCCTGGAGGCTGCGATCTGCGATACTGTCGCCACTTTCGAGGGCTGCTGGTGGGTCCAGCGGAAACATGCCCCGCACAGACCTGAGCGGGACATCGCCGTCCCTGGAGGCTGCAATCAGCGACATGATCGCCACATTCGAGGGTTGCTGGTGGGTCCAGCGGAATGAGGCACCGCGCAGACCAGGAGGGACCTCGCTGTCCCTGGGGGGCTGCGATCTGCGACACTGCCGCCACTTTCGAAGGCTGCTGGTGGGTCCAGCGGAATGAGGCACCGCGCAGACCTGAGCTGGAC
>CAUYUJ010014974.1:0-42500 GCA_963575745.1 Prorocentrum cordatum
AGCGCCGCGCGGGCCCCCTCGTCGACCGCGCGGACGAAGGCCTCGAACGCCGCCGAATTGCCCTCGACGGCGGCGCCTCGCGCGGGGCAGGCGCCCTCTGCCAAGCCGCGCGCCTCGAGCTCGCGGGTCTAACTCCAGGAGCGACGCTGCCGTGGCCAAGAGCCTGCCGACCCGCTCGCCGCCGATCTTCTTGCCCAGCATCCACCCGCCCAACGGACGCGAGCAGCAGCAGCTGCCCCGGCCACGCGCCGCAGGCCGCGGCGGCGAGCTGGAGGAGCTCCTCGGGGGACTGGCCGGGCAGGAGCTCGATGTCTGTCGGCCAGGCCCGCTCGGCCCCGCGCCCAGCGCGGCGTTGCGCGCGGCGCAATGCCCACTGAAGCCTAGCGAGAACGAAGGGGTTCCAACTCGGAGGGCTGGCTCGAGGCGGCCGTGCAAATCCTGGAGAAAACAAATCGAGGTCGCTGAATGCGATGGGCCCGGGGCCCGCGGCCCCCGCCGCGGTGCCCATGACGTCGCGCGGGTGGGCGATGACACCGTCGAGGCAATGCAGCCCGTCGGCAGATATGGAGGCCCGCACGAGCGACGCGAACATGGCGGAGCTGGCCCTGTCGGTGACAGCCCGCTCTTGGAACTGCTGGGGCGACCCCCGCGGGGCCCGGCAGCGCGCGCGCCGAACTGCATCGCCAGCAACGTCGGCGCGCTGCTGGAGGCCACCCTGCGACGAGCTCCGAACGCGGCGAAGAGCTCGTCGCGGACTGCGCTAGACCACCGGCTGGCGCGACGCGCCATGCCGCCGATGCCCGAGAGCACGACGAGCTCGAGAAGGGGCGGCGCAGCCTATCTTGCGGCACTAGGCCCGGAGCGGCCGCGGAAGGGCGACACGCGGCAGGTTTCTGCGACGTCGCGCGCAGGGCGACGACCCCTCAGCTAACAACTGACCCATCAAGGCCCCGAGCGTCAGCGCGCGCAAACTACCGCGCTTCTTTCTGGACATGGCCCGTCAGCGCGACGAGCGCCGCCCGTGGCGAAATGGCTGCGGCCGTGCGCGCGCAGGGCCTGCTCGACACCAGTGACCCACTGGCCACGCATGCCACTGATTGCTGGAATCTGGCGATGTCTGGCGCGATGCGCAAACGACGGTCGCGGCCGCGGGCCGGGGGCGAAGGCTGGGTCGACGCGCTCCCGCGCGGCTGCTGAGACCGATCAGGGCGCGGGCGAGTCTCTGGCTAGATGGCGCGCGCCGCTGCTCGCCTTCTCGGCGCCCGCAGCGGCCTGTCGCTGAACGCGCTCTGAAGACGCATCTGCGTCGTCGGAAAAACCGGCGGGCAGGGCATCACCGCCGATGCCATCCTCCAGAGACGGGCAGCCGCCATCAGGGTCGCCGACAGTGGCCCGACGCTGCGGCGGAGCCCCAGAAACCCACCCGGGTTCCTTGCCCAGAAACCCACCCGGGTTGACTGAGCAGGGCCGGTTTTTCGCCCGCGTCGATATCGCCCGCCTCGAGCGCCCAAGAAAGGCGAAGGCGCGAAAGGCGAGCAGCTCGCCGCAAGGGCCGGGGGGCAAAACAAAAATGCTGGCTCGACAATGCGAACGCGGAAACTCTCACCCCCGTCTGCGCCAGCTGCCGCCGGGGCGACCTCGCAGGAACCGCCGCGCACGCACTCGTCGCCGCTTTCGGACAGGTCGACGTCGAACGCGCCGCAGGCCCTGGCGCAGGGGCCGCCTCCGTCGTCGCCCGCGCCGACTTGTCGCCGAACGTGCGCGCGATGAAGGTCGCGCGCTTCGCGAGGGCGAGCTGCTGCCGGCGCTCCTGGCGGCGGCGGGCGCTCGCAAGAGGGAAGCGGAGCGGGCGCGGCCAGCTGCCGCGCGCGCAGCTGCTCGCCTGGCCCGCGAAGCCCGACCGCGAATCCACAGCGCGTCGTCCGCGACGCGGCCTGCTCGTCGGCGGCGCTGGAGATGCGCCCGACGGCCCCCATCGGAGCACGCGCCGCGGTCGATGCGGCACCCCGTTCGACCTGCGTCGCAGGCGACCGCCGCTGGAGCGAGGAGCGCGCGCCTATGGAGTAATGCCAGACTGGAAGCCGCGGAGGCCAAGCTGCTCCGCGCCCATTTCGAAGTTGCCGACGATGAGCCACGGCGGCTGGATGGCAGCGCCCAGCGCGCCGAAGCGAGCAAACGCCGATGCGCGCGAGACCCAAAGCTGAGGCTGTAAAGACCGGGCCGCGAGCGCACGCGCAGCGCGGAAGCCCGGCACCTGTCGAGCACGCCACGTCGCGCCAGGAAGCGCGCGCGCGGCGCCGGGGCTGCGGCAGCCAGGGCGCGCGATCGAAGGCGGCGCCGTGCCGCGAGCCATTCGCTCCTTCCGCGGCCGCGCGCCCAGACAGATGACCCCCTCGAGCAGGCCCATCCATGGGCTGCAACTCTTGACGTCGACACGCATGCGCGCGCGTGCTGGCTCTCTCTCTCTCTCTCTCTCTCTCTCTCTCTCTCTCTCTCTCTCTCTCTCTCTCTCTCTCTCTCTCTCTCTCTCCTCTCTCTCTGTATATGTTTCTGTCTCTGTCTCCGCGTGTTTCTGTGTATATGTCTCTCGCGCGCGCGTGCTCTCTCTGTCTCTCTCTCTCTCTCTCTCTCTCTCTGTCTCTGTTCCAGTCTCTGTCTCCGAGTGTTTGTCTGTCTCTGTCTCTGTCTCTGTCTCAGTCTCAGTCTCAGTCTCAGTCTCAGTCTCTCTCTCTCTCTCTCTCACTCTCTCTCTCTCCTCTCTCTTTCATGAATTATTTATCTCTCTCTCTCGTTCTCTCTCTCTCTCTCTCTCTCTCTCTTTCTCTCTCTTTCTCCCTCTATCTTGTCTCTCTCTCTCTCTCTCTCCCTCTCTGTCTCGATATCTCTGTCCCTCTCTCTGCCTCTCTCTCTCTCTCTTTCCCTCTCTCTCCTGTGTACTTGTTGATTCTCTCTCTCTCTCTCTCTCTCTCCTTTCTCGACTTCTCCCTCCTTCAGTCACTCCCCCTCTCTCTATATCTCTCCTTTTTTGGGTTTCTTGGTTTCTCTCTCTCTCTCTCTCTCTCTCCTTCCCTCTGCTTGTCTTTTTTGTTTCCTCTCTCTCTCGATAGTTCCCTTTCTCTTCTCGCTCCCTCTCTCTCTCTCTCGCATGTCCTCTATTTTCTCCCTCTTCTACATATATATATATATATAACCCGTCCACCTCCCTCCTCTCTCTCTCTCTCGTTCTCTCCCCTTCATCACCGACTCAAACTATAAGATGGTACCATCTCTTCTCTATCCTCTTTCTCTCTCTCTCCTCCTCGTCTCTCTCTCCTCTGTCCTCTCTCGTGTCTGTCGCTCTTTCTCTCTCTCTCATTCGCTCTATCCGTCCCCTTTCTCTCTCTCCTCTCTCTCCTTTTGGTGTATGTGCGATCTCTCTCTCTCTCGATCTCTCTCGCTCTCGCTCTCTCTCTCAATGCCCTCTCTCTCGTCTTCTCTGCGCACTTCTCTCTCGCTCTCGCTTCCTTCTCTCTCTCTCTCTCTCTCTCTCTCTCTCCTCTCTCATCTCTCTTTATCCTTTTTATCGCCCCTCTCTCTTCTCTTGGTCTCTCTCCTCTCTCATCTTTCGTCCTCTCTCCCTCTCTTCTCCCTCCCCTCTCTCTCCAAATACCTAATGACCGAAAAACCAGGAACAATACATGAAAAAACATTAGCATGCAAGTCAAATATTGTTAAAACTCCTCATTTCGCTCATCTCTCTCTCTCTCGTCCTTTCTCTCTCTCGTCTCTCTCTCTCGTCTCTCTCTCTCTCCCAGTTGATTCTTATTATTAATCTCTCTCTAAATCTCTCCATCTACCTATCACTCCCTCTTGCTTTCCGCCTAACTCACTCTAAATCTCCCTCTCATAATCTCTCCCTCCATGTCCTTCCTCTCTCTCTCTCTCCCTTTCCCCTCCCCCCTCCCTCATCTTCTCGGTCTTCATCTCTCTCTCTCTCCTCTCTCTTCTCACCCCCCCCCCCCCCCCTCTCACTCTCTATATATCGCTCTCCTCTCTGTGTCAATGTATGTGGTTATGCTCTCTCTCTCTCTCGCTCTCTCTTCCCTTCTCTCTCTCTCTCTCTCGCTCTGGTTGTATTCTCTCTCTCTCTCTCTCTCTCACTCCCCCCCGATCTCTCTCTCTCCTCGTTCCTCTTCTTCTCCTTCTGTTTTTTTTATCGTGCCTCTCTCTCTCTCTATTCACTCATCTCTCTCTCCCTCTCTCTCTCTGCTCGCTCTCATCTCTCTCTCTCTCTCGCTTTTTTTCTCTCTCTATCTCTCTCTCTCTCCCTCTCTCTTGCTCTCTTTCCCTCCGCTCTCTGCATCTCACTCTCTCTCTCTCTCTCGCTCTTTCTCTCTCTATTTCCCTCTCGCTTTCTGTTCCTCTCTCCTCTTCCCTCTCTCTATCTCTCACTCTCTCTTTATCTTAATATATATATATATATGTATGTAAATATATAAAGTATGTACAGATATGCATATATATATACATATGAAAATTTATATATACATATATGTATATCTCTCTCTCTCTCTCCCGTTCTCTCTCTGTCACTCTCTCTCTCTCTCTCGCTTTCAATGTTTCTCTCTCCCTCTCTCCCCCTCCTGCGTGTTCTCTCTCTCTCTCTCTCTCTCGTTGTTTCATCCTCTCTCTCTCTCTCTCTAGTCTCGGTCTCTCTCCTCTCTCTCTCTCCTCCTCTCTCTCCCTCCCTCCTCCTCTCTCCCTTTCTCTCGTTTCTCTCTCTCTCTCTCTCTCCTCTCTCTCTCTCTCTCTCTCCCTCCCCCCCCCCCCCCCCCCCTCCCTCATCTCTCCCTCTCTCCGTTCTCCCTCTCCCCCTCCCTCTCTTTTTCTCCCTGTCTCCTCTGGTGTCCGTGTCTCTCTCCTCTCTCTCTCCCACTCCGCTCGCTCTCTGTTTCTCTCTTTTTTGTTCTCTCTCTCTCTCTCTCTCTTTCTCTCTCTTCTCTCTCCTCTTCTCTCTCTCTCTCTCTCTCTCTCACTATCTTTTTCCTTTTTCTCTCCCTCCCCCTCTCTCTCGCCCGTCGTCTCTCTCTCTCTTCTCCCCTCTCTCTCTCTCTTTCTCTCTCTCTTCTCTTTCTCTTTCTCTCGTTCCACCTCTCTCCCTCTCTCTCTCTATAGTTGTCGTTCTCTCTCTCTCTCTATCTCTCCCTCTCTCTCTCTCACTCTGTGTTTGATGTGTTTTTGTTTTCTCTCTCTCTCTCTCTCTCTCTCTCCGTCTTCCTCTCTCTCTCTCTCTGTCACCCCTCTGTATCCTCTCTCTCTTTCTCTCCCTCTCTCTCTCTCTCTTTTTTTTTTTCTCTCTCTCTCTCTCTCTCTCCCTCTCTCTCCCTCTCTATTTTTTTTTTTGTTTTTTCTCTCTCTCTCTCTCTCCCTCTCTCTCTTCTATCGCTCCTTAATCGTGTTTCGCTCGCTCTCTCTCTCTATCTCGCTCTCTCTCTCTCTCTCGCTCTCTCCCCCCCCCCCCCCCCCATGTGCGTTTTGAGTACCTCCCTCGCTCTCTCGCTCTCGCCCCCTATCTCTATATATATGCCCTCTCTCTCTCTATCACCCGTTCGTGTTTCATGTTCTCTCTCTCTCTCTCTCTTTGTTTCTTCCTCTCTCTCTCTCTCTCTCTCCCTCACTCTCCTTAGTCCAGTCCATGTATATATACCTATGTATATATGTGTTTGGTGTGTTCCCCCCTCCCTCCCTTGATCCTCTATCTCTCGCTCTCTCTCTCTCTCTCGTTATTTCTCTCGCTCTCTCTTTCTCTCCATGGTTCTCGCTCTCTCCCTCTCTCTCTCTCTCCTTTTGTTTTGGTATAGCTGTTTCGCTCGCTCTCTCTCTCTCTCTCTCGCTCTCTCTCTCTGTTTCTATACACCTCTCCACTCTCACTCTCGCCCTCTCCCTCATGTTTCTCTCTCTCTCTCTCTCTCTCGTTCTTTCTCCCTCTCTCTCTCGGCCTCTCCTCTGTATCTCTCCCCCCCCTCTCTCTCCCTCTCTCCTGTTGTTTCTCGGTCTATCTCTCTCTCTCTCTCTATCTCTCCCTCTTGCTTTCTCGTTCTCTCACTATATCTCTGTCGTTCTCTCTCTCTCTCTCTCTCTCCCCGCCCCTTCCCCCTCCCTCCTCCATTTCTCCGTTGCTCTCTCTATGTCTATCGCTCTCTCTCTCTCTCTCTCTCTATCTCCCCCTCTCCTTTTCCCATATCTGCTTTATAATTCTATATATCTCTATATATACATATATATGCATACACATGTCTATGTATCTATATATAAAATATGTATAGGTGTCCCTCCCTCTCCCTCTCTTTCTCTCTCTGTCGTTATATCTCGCGTTATCTCTTTATTTGTTCTCTCTCTCTCTCTCTTGGCTGTTCTCTCTACATATATCCTTAGGTTGTCTCGCTCTCTCTCTCTCTCTCTATGTATCTATGTGTATATGTATAAATATAGATCGGCCGCTTTCTCTCTCTCTCTCTCTCTCTATATATATAGATGTCCCTCTTTCTTTCTTTGTTGTTTCTATCTCTCTCTCATCTCTCCCTCTCTCATCTCTCTCTCTCTCGCACTCCATCCCAGGCTCTATGTACGGGTGTCCTCTCTCTATATCCCTCTCTCTCTCTCTCACTCGCTCTCTCTCTCTCTCTCTTCTCTCTCTCTCTCTCTCTCCCTTTGTCTCTCCCTCCTTCTCTCCCTCTCTCTTTGTTCTATCTCTCTATCTCTCTCTTTCTCTCTCTTTCTCTCGACTGCGGCGAGAACGATGACACGACGACGACACCATGCGGGCGGGCGAGCACGCGGGCGGCGCTCGTCTTCGTCTTCGTCAGCGTCGTCGGCGTCGTCGTAGTGGTCGTCGTTGCTGCCGTCGTGGGCGAGCTGGTCGGGCGGGCTGGCGGGGCGCGTCGACGCCGCGTGCCCGCGCCAAAGACTGGGGTGGGTGAACATCATCCCCCTTGCGCGCTGGGGGGGGGGGCAAGTAGGTCCGCTGAACTTTTTGCGAATCCAAAGGTCGCCAGGCCAGGCGGGAACCTCGCACGAGCCAGCCTGAGGTAGACTCCTGAAGTAATTCTTGGCATTGGCCTTCTTCTCCCAGGGGAGATCTACAACACCATATGTGTGCCGCCCGCATTTGTTCAAGCACCATGCGCTATCGCGCGACGTTTACAACGTGTGACCTGGCGAACGACCAACCGCACGAATGCACATGGTTTGAACCCATGAAGATTGTGATGGTGGGGGCAATGGTGCGGCGATGGAATGGTGGCAATGCGGGTCGCCACAACCTTCCCTGTACATGATGTGAAGGATGGTCCAATCCACCGTGTGTTCCGTCTTTCCCGTCTTTATCATATCCCCAGCACTTGTCATCATATTGTTTTCTGAGCAGTCGCCTCCTCATCCTCTCTCCCTACCATCGCTCAGCACCATCAAAACCATCAGAACCAAGCATTCGCCATCCTCCACGCTCCTATCTCAATCTGCATCCTCCCTCTGTCACTCCCCATCCCCATCCTACCACCTCTGATCATAATCCTCATCACCGCCATCGCCACCATGACGTCATCCATCGTCATCATCCCCAGCAGCGTACCCATCACCATACCATCACCATAATTAACAGCATCGCCACACACGCCCACACCGCATGACAACCATAACTACCATCATGGCCGCCTGTTGGACCCTCAACATCAACAACCTAATTCTCCCGATGATATCCTCAACCTCTCCCCGCAAAACTCCCTTCCGCCCTCCAGCACAACTGTGCCTCCTTCTGCTCGGACAATCCTACCTACACGTGGGTGGCCATGCAAAATTCAATTCAAGACTCCACCGTCTCAGCTACTCATGCACCAGTTCTGCGGCCGTTGCAGTAGCACGTTTGCTGCAATACTTCGCAGCTGTACACATCGTATTACTACACATCTGGCCCAAAGAGACATAAACAACAGAGTTGCAAAGGTTTGGAATCGTGTTGAACTCCCGCCTTTTCGTGTTCGATCCTCCACCAACGCGGCAAAACGGACCAGGAAGGCCCCCAGATCGCCCCAACACGGCTCAAGGGGTCCCCACGAGGGCCTCAAAGAGGACCCCCAGACGGCCCAAGGGGGCCTAAGACGCCCCCAAGACGGCCCAAGAGGGCCCCAAGAGTGCGAGCAAGAACTGGCATGTCAAGCCCTCCGCCCGAAGATAACCCCCGAGACCGCCAGCAGGCTCCAAAAAAGCCCCTCAAAGGCCCCTCCTCCTTTACCTCCCCCCTCCTCCTCCTCCTCCTCCTCCTCCTCCTCCTCCTCCTCCTCCTCCTCCTCCTCCTCTCCTCCTCTCCTCTCTCCCTCCTCTCCTCCTCTCCTCCTCTCCTCCTCCCTCCTCCCTCCTCTCCTCCTCTTCCTCCTCCCCCTCCTCCCCCCTCCTCCTCTCCTCTTCCTATTCCTCCTCCTCTTCCTCTTCCTCCTCCGCCCTCCTCCTAATTACCTCCCCCCTGTCCCTCATCTCCTCCTCATCCTCCCTCCTCCTCTTCCCCCTCCTCCCCTCTCCTCCTCCTCCTCCTCCTCCTCTCCGCCTCCCCTCCGCCTCCGCCTCCGCCTCCGCCTCCGCCTCCTCCTTTTCCTCCCTCCTCCTTTTCCTCCTTTTCCTCCTCCTCCTCTCTCCGCCTCCTCCTCCCTCCTCCTCCTCCTCCTCCTCCTCCTCCTCCTCTCTCCTCTCCCCTCCCCCCCGCATTTTTCACGTCCCTCCTCGATCCTCCCTCCTCCGCGTTCCTCCTCGCTCCTCGTTTCTACCTCTTCCCTCCTCCTCGCTCCTCCGCGGTCCCTCACCCCCCTCCTCCTCCCTCCCCGCATCCTCCTCCCCCCCCTCCTGCCCCCCGAGACAGAGCTTCGCATGACCATCCCCGCGGCCCGGGCACCGCCCGCCCCTCCCGGGCAGCCAGATGCCGCAGGGCAAGGCGGCCAGCGCGCGCGCGCGCCTTCGCGGCGTCAGTCTCCTCGGCAAGGCGGGTGGCAGCGCGAACTCGGCCGGGAGCGGCCGTCGCAGGGCTTCCCTCTCGGCCTGGGTCAGGGGCTGCGGCCCGCAGACAGGAGCGGATGATGTGAGCGACGATCCAGTACGGGCCTTACGCGAGAGGGCACAGCGACCGTGCGCGGTGGCTCACGCGGGCCGCCCGCGCGGCACGCCACACTGGAGGCGAGGGCGCCTGCACGCGACCGTACGCGGGCAGCTCACGCGCCCACGTCGGTGGATACGACCGACCCCGTTTCTTGGCGTCGCTCATGTGTTCGTCCCGTCTCTGGCTGCCTGAATCTCCCCCCGCGGCTCGCGGCAGCCAGGCCGAGAGGCGGCCCCCCCAGGGCCGTGGCAGGGCAGCTGGCGCTCGGGAGCGCGTCGGTGGCGGCGCTCGTGGCCGCCGCCGCCGCCGCCGCCGACGACCACGAGGGTTGACGGCTCGGGGAGGTCGCGGGCCACCTCGCCCCTCCCGCGGGCCGCGCGGCTCTGGGGGGGACGCTCCTGGCGCCCAAGGCCTGCCTCCCGGTGCGCCGCCGCCGCCCGGCGATGCACCGGCGAGGGTCGGCGATGCAGCGGCGACGTCCGCGTGGCGAAGATCGGGCTCCACAGCTAGCCGCATCGCCGATGCATCGGCGGTCGGGCGCGATCCACCAGGGGAGAAGGGAGGAGGGGGAGGGGGGCATTCGTTGGCTCTTGGAGGTGTCCTCGCCTCGGGATGCATTCCGGCAGCTGCGCCTCGTCGAGAGCTTTCGGGGGGTGCGCGGGTCGTCCCGAACGGCCGCTGGAGGCCCGAGTTATGACCCGAAAGTCACCAGGCATCGAAGAAGGGGAAAAGAGAAATTGGAGGATCCACGGCCTAGCGTCTCCACAGGCCAGCCAGGGGATCCACGCCCTAGCGAGGAAAGGAGGTGGAGGATAGGGGAACAAAAAGTGGCATAAACATAAAAACTCGGAGGTCCGCGCGGATCTCTCGGATCGGCGCTGGGCCCCCCCGGCGGCGCCTCTGGCGCCGTCCCTGGCGCGCTCCGCGCGCCACGGAGGGGGGACCAGCGCCAGTCTGAGAAATCCGCGCGGACCTCCGAGCTTTTACGCTTACGTCGCTTTTTGCTCCCCTAGAGGAGGAGCAGAGAGTCAAATGAAAAAAACAGGAGGGGTGGAGGAGGGAAGAAATGAAGGGGCCCTGGGACACACAAATAAATACACACGAATATGAGGATTCCCCATTTCTTCTTGTATTTTCTGGGTTTCTGTCTTCCCCCCCACTTCCCATATTTTTCCATTTTTTCTGGGGAATCGACGATTCATTGTGTCTGTGTTTTTTCCCTCCTGAAAAACAGGAGGGGTGGAGGAGGGAAGAAAATCGGATCGGACGGCCTCGGCCTCGGCCTCGCGCGTGCCGGCCGGCGGCGGAGACACTGCAAACACACATACAGCCGCGGCTCACGCAAACACGCAGCCGAGCTCACGAGGTCTTGGGCAACGCGGAGGAGGAGGAGGAGGAGGAGGAGGAGGAGGAGGAGGAGGAGGAGCAGGAGGAAGAGAGGGAGCGCGAAGCGAGGAGGAGCAGGCGGAGAGAGGGAGGAGGGCTATGGCGACCGCGGCGGCGCCGGCGCCGGCAAACGACGGGCAACGGCGGCGGCCGGCTGGCGACGACGGCGGCCGACGGCGGACGGACGACGAGCGGCGGCGCCGCCAGCAGCCGACGGCGGCAGACGGCGGCGGCGGCCCGCTGGCGACCACGGCGGCCAGCGGCGGCGGCCGGCGACCACGGCGGCCAGCGGCGGCCGGCGGCGGCCACCGCTCCTGCCGCCGCGCCCGCGGCGGCGGGCCGCGCGCGGATGCGGCCGGCCTCCGGCGGGCGGCGCGCGCGCAGGCGGGCGGCGCGGTGGGGCCGGGAGGTGCGCTATAGGGCTGTGCCTCCCGCGGCCGAGGTGGGCGCGAGCACCCTGGCGGGCCCACGCTGCAGGGCGCGAGCGGGGCGGCACCCGGCGGCGGGAAGAAGGGGACAGAGACAGCAACGAGGGGGCCCAGGGACACACGAACGAGTAGGCACAAGTCCCGGGGTCCCCATGGTTCCCCGCAGTTTCGGGACCGTCGTCTTCCCCCCCCCACACGTCCCATACTCTCCCACGCTTCCTGGGGAGTCGACGATTCATTGTGTCTGTGCGTTTTTCCCTCCTGAATGAATGGAAGTAGATTGGGCTTCCGCCCGCCCCTGATGAGGGAGTAGGGAAAACCGTTCGGCCCCTGAAGTAGGCGGAGATCTGCCCAGGGGCGGCCGAAACCAGCGCCAGATTTTGTGTCCGAACGCGCCAGTGTGACTGCAACAAGCGGTTTCGGTCACAATTTCAGGCACGCTTCAATCACCGATTGTTGTTTTGGTCGCATGCCTTTCTGGCTGATAGAGGCTGGGCGCCATGAGAACAATATTTTCCGTGTTCGAATTGTTTCATCGTTCTGTCGCCATCCCGCCTCTGCCGCAAAACGAAATCACAACAAAAACAATCCACGAAATCGTAAAACACCGTTAGCTCTAGCCCTGCCACACTGGTCGCAGCGCCTGCAGGACCCCAGCGATAGGCGGCGAAGTATTGCGGAACACTTTGCAACCCACGATGGTGAGGGCGATTACGTATAGCATACTGTAGCATTATTTACGTACGTTGCACGTGATGCCCGCTGCATGGCGTTATGCTTTTTTTTCGTGTTCGCCCGCGCGCTTCGGCGTATGGCTCAGCGTAACGTAGCGTAGCTGCGGCCCAGTGACGTCATACAGCCAGACAGACATGCACCCTGCGGAAGAACCCATTTTCTCTACTCACGATTGCGCCCGTTCTCGGAAACGCCACCGAGACCTGGTTACGTCACGATTCGCGCCTGAGCCGTCCGAGAATCTTAAGCGTTCCTGGACGGCGCCGTCGCGAATCGTGACGTCACCAGCCCCTCCCCCCACGCCTTCGGCCAGCGGAAATACATAAATTTGCTCCAACGGGGCCGAATCCCACACGGCGTGGCGGGTGGGTGGCTGCGCTGGGATCGGTCAGCACTGAATCGGGAAATCGTAACGAATCGGAGTGTGCGTGGGATCGGGCCGCGTCGGCACGAAGTCGAAATCGATTCGGATCGGCTGCGCCAGCATGCACAACGGCGACGCATAAGCGCTGGGCCGCATCAGATCGCCGGCACGACGCGGCACTGCGCGGCGCCTCACACCAAAGGCCCAACGCGAAGCAGCGACACGGCACCGCACGGCTCCGCCACCGCACGGCACGTCGGCACGGAGGCGGGGGCCGCCGAGCAGCCACGATGCCCCGAAGCCACAAATCGGAACCCGTGCGCCCGCTGGGTCCTCCTGCCCCCAAATCCTACGAGTCTACGGGTCAAAGATCGGGTCGGGCGAAAGGGGCGGGATAGCAAAGGGGGGTTTGAGAATCAGCTCACGTAGCTGACTTTCCCGGCGCCTCCCGGCGCCAGAGGCGGCTATGCATCGAGGAATGGGCCCCTCGGTGAGGCCGAAATCAGCTGCATGCAGCAAATTTCGAACCCCCCCCTTTCCCAATCCCCCCCCTTTCGTCCGGCCCGAAAAAAAGACCCCTCACAGGGGAGACTCTCGCCCCCGCGGGGCCTCGCGAGAGGCGAGGCGCGCCCGGCGCCCGAGGGCCCGCCGCCCGAGGGGCCTCCGCCGCTCGCCCCCCCCCTCGCCGGCGGCCGCACGCGGAGCGGCGGCCGCACGCGGAGCCCCGGCCGCGGCGCGCCCCGGGGGGGGGGGGTCCGGGAAGAGGCCCCCGGGGCTCGGGGAGCGCTCGGGGCGTCGGAGAGCGAGGCCCGGGGCTCGGGGAGCGCTCGGGGCGTCGGAGGGTCAAGGCCTGTGGTGTTCGAGGGTCAAGGCCCCTTCGAGCTGGAGGCTCGAGGCTCGAGGCTCGAGGCTCGAGGAGCGCACGAGGTGTTTGGGATCGAGGGTCGAGATCTACGACCGAGCTGACCTCCTGCGCGCAGCCAGTGCCATTTGCGTCTGGGGCGGAGAACTGTATAAAGTACAGTGGAGGCCAGTCCGCCAGAAATCTCCCACAAGAAACCCAACCCTGAGACCCCAGGGCGTCCATGGGTTTTTGGCGTGGGTGGTCGTGTCTCGTCTTCGCTCGGACATCCATTCCTCTTGCGTTCTTCGATTTCGTGCGCTTATCTGTTAGCACGATGAGCCGAGATGCTGCTTGATGGTCCGCGCCGAGAACAAACGAACACGTCCGAGCGATGCCAAGGTGCTGGCGGCCGCAATCGCGAGCGTCGCCGTTGTCGTATTCCTTCCTGTTTGTCGTCGTCGCCATTGTGGTCCTCGTGGTCCTGGTCGGGGTCGTAGCACACATTCGAGTCGTGTTCGTCGTCCTCGTGTCTGTCGTTGTCGTCGGATTCGTCGGCATCCTCGTTCTCCCCCTCCTCCTCCTCGTCCTCCCCCCTCCCCGTCGCTATTTCAAAGAAGAGGGAATCATATACATTGTATAAATATATACATATGTATATATACACAGAACTCATTTCCGTAGCGCTCACCTCTATAGTGCTCACATTCAAATCGAAGTCCAGAAGGGGCCGCACATGCAGGCACATGCCGCTCAGTCGAATGCACATGCCCATGAAACTCCACAAAAGCCTCAACAGCACTGTCGCACATGCGCGCACATGCTGCACAGTCCGATGCAGAGTCGGGCAAAACTCTGAAAACATGAAACGCACACGCGCGCACATGCCGCAGATTCGAAACATCGGAGGAGGAGGGAGGGACAAATGAGCAGGAAAGAGGAATGAGGGGAGAAGCGAGGGGAACGAAGGAAGCTAATGCGGCTGGCACTCAAACTGAAACACCATACCCGCATAAGGGATGTGGCATGATATAACACCAATCCAACACAAGGATGGGGTCAGCGCTCCAGTAATGTAGATCACGCGAGGACGTCTCAGGCGAAAAGGGCCTGACCACCTGAGCGCAAGGCATCTCGGAACCGAGAGTTGTGAGGATGTCTCAGGCGACAGTGGCTCGACCATCGTAGGGCAGGGCATCTCGGAGGTCAGAGTTGCGGGGATGCCGCAGGCGAAAGTGGATGGATCACCTGAGCTCAGGGCATCTCCGAGGCCAGAGTTGCGGAGTTGTCTCAGGCGACAATGGCCTTACCACCTCAGCGCAGGGCATCTCGGAACCCTGAGGTGCGAGGAGATCTCGGGCGAAGGTGCGCAAGGCTTCACCGAGGTCCGAGTTGTGGGGATGTCTCAGGAGATAGTGGCCTGACCACCTCAGCTCAGAGCATATCCGATGCCAGAATTGCGAGGGCGTCTCTGGCGAGAGTGGCCTGCCCACCTCCTCAGGGCATCTCGGAACCGTTGCCAGGATGTCTCAGGCGAAAGTGGCTTGACCATCATGAGGCAGAGCATCTCCGAGGTCAGAATTGCGGGGATGTCGCAGGCGACATGGGCTTCTCGGAACCCAGAGTTGCGGGGATGTCTCTGGCGAAAATGTCCTGACTACGTCAGCGCAGGGCATCTCGGAAACCAGAGCTGCGAGGATGTCGCATGCGAAACTGGCCAAACGACCATGTGGCAGGGCATCTCTGGTCACACAGAGTTGCGAGGATGTTTAAGGTGAATATGACCTGACCACCTGAGTTCAGGAAATCCCAGTCCATCATGGGGCAGGGCATCTCCGAGGTCAGCGTTGCGGGGATGCCGCATGCGAAAATGGATGGACCACCTGAGCTCAAGGCATCTCGGAATCCTGCTCACCCGACCATTACCTGGCGGGCCCCCGCTTTGTTGCACGTTCCGCACATGCCCCGCACAGCCACGCACAGCATATACACAGGCCGGACCAGGCAAGCGACAACCCTAAAAAAGGACACCAAGCTCGCATTCAACATAAACATGAGACATCTCGTGAGACAGCGAGGCGTCCCATGGGATAGCACGCCCCCGGAAAACTCTCGGCGCCTCCTTCGGCACAGCCCTCACGCAGATCGAGGCCTGCAAGGACTGTTGGCACCTCGTGTGGGGGGCATATCCGAGGTCAGCATTGCGAGGATGTTTCAGGCGACAGTGGCCTTACCATTTGGGCTCAAGGAATTTCAGAACCCAGAGTTGCGCGGATGTCTCAGGCGAAAGCGGCTGGATCACCATAGGGCAGGGCATCTCCGAGGTAAGACTTGCGAGGATGTCTCTGGCGAAAGTGGCCTGCCCACCGCAGGTCAGGGCATATCCGACGTCAGAGTTGCGAGGATGTCTCTGGCGAGGGTGGCCTGACCACCTGCGCAGGGCATCTCGGAAACCAGAGCTGCGAGGATGTCTCAGGCGAAAGCGGATGAACAACAGGGCATCTCTGAACCCAGGGTTGCGAGGATATGGCGACAGTGGCCTGACAACCTCAGCGCAGGGCATCTCTGAGGCTGGAATTGCGCGGATGTCTCTGGCGAAAGTGACCTGACCACATGCTCAGGGCATCTCGGGAACCAGAGTTCAGACCGCACTGCCAACGTGGGCTGACCACCGCAGGTCAGACCATCTTGCAATCCAGAGTTGCGAGGATGCCTCAGGCGAAGGTGGATGAACCAACTGAGCTCAGGGCATCTCTGAGCCAGAGTTGCGAGGATGTCTCAGGCGACATTGGCCTGACCACCTCAGCGCAAGGCATCTCGAACCCAGAGTTGCGAGGATGCTTCACGTGAAAATAACCAGACCACCATGTGACACGGCATCTCAGAGGTCAGCGTTGCGAGAGTGCCTCAAGCCAAAGTGGCCTCACCACAATAGGGCACGGCATCTCCGAGGCCAGAGCCTCATTGCCGCGGAAACTTGTGGGCCCCCCCCCCAGGCCCCGAAGGTCACGAAGCGCCGAAGGCCCTTGTAGTAGGGAGCCCTGAAAATTCCGAGAACGCATGTGCGTGCATGTGAATCGGCATGTGCGAGCATGTGCGGGCGCGGGATTCAGCGCATGTGCGTGCAGGGGGGGGACCCAGCCGAGTGCGTGCACGTGCCACTGACCGATCTGCGAGCTCCGCACATGTTCCGCATGTGCGGGCATGTGCGTGCATTTGCGTGCATGTGCATCGGCATGTGCGAGCATGTGCAGGCGCGGGGTTCAGCGCATGTGCGTGTATGTGCCATTGAACGATCTGCGATGTTCGCACAAGTTCCGCATGTGCGGGCATGTGCGGGCATGTGCGTCGGCATGCGCGGGCATGTGCGTTAAAATGCATGCAGCCAAACCGAGTGCACATAACACCGCACGTGCCCAAGCACGTGCGCAACGTAGGACATTCATCCAAAAGCGCCCGCACATGCCGGGCACATGCCTGGCACATGCTGCGCAGATGCACGCACATGCCCGCGCAAAAACGGCCGCACATACGCCCACCCAGGGGTACAGAAATGAGTGCGGTGTATATGTTGAATCGCGCTTCGACGTTTAGTTGGTCTTGGCGGTTTGTGAACGGTTTGTAGTGAAACTGTCGGGACGTATCCCGTCTCACCCCTACTACTCGCACTCCTTCCCCGTCCAACGTTTCCCAGTCCTCCTTTTGCAACCATCCCTCGCCCCTCGTCCTGTATCCCCAGCACCTTCTCCCCTCCTCCCTCCCTCTTCCGCCATTATCCTCCATCGTCGTATCTTCCTACTCTCCCGTATCCTCGCCTCCATCTCCTTCTGCTAGTCCTCGTCCTTGCGTTCTCGTTTCGTACCATCCTCTGCCCACGCCCTCGTCCGTCTCCATCTCGACATCCACCTCAACCTCCGCATCCTTCTGTTGTATCATCTGCCTAGCCCCCCTCATCCTTCCGCCCTCCCTGTCTTCCTACCCCTGGTCCATTCTCATGCCGCATGGACCCAAGCGATGCGAGGACACTTGCACAAGCAGAGGCGCTGTTGCAACTAAAGAGGAGAAGGATAATGAGGAGAGAGAGAGAGAGAGAGAGACGAACGGGAGAGAGGAGGCGGCAAAAGGGGGGCAGGGAGGGACACAAAGAACGAAGGGACCTCACGAGACAGAGAGAAGATAGTAAAAGCAGCGGCCAAGGGTGGGGAGGGCGCGGTAGGTAAGGGGAGGGAGGGGGCACAGAACAACAGACTCATAAGGAAGAGAGATGGAAACAAGAGGAAGGGAGCAGCGACGTGAGAAGAGGGGAAGGGGGCACGAGAGGGAACGCGGGGAAGAAAACATGATAGCGGGGGTGCAAAATCATGCAAAGGGAAGTAGAAGGCAGGAAGGCGGAAGGAATGAAGCAACGGCGAGAAGGGAAGGGGAGGGATGGAACCAGGCGTGCTCGATACCAGGGGAGCAGGGTAGAGCAGGTGGGCGCTGCAAGAGATCGGGGCAAGCGGACGAGAACTGCATGGCAGCAGAAAAAGGAGCCAACATGAACGACGATAAGAAACGTTCCTCACTAACGCAGGGACCTTTCGCGGTGGCCGCTCGCACGGTACGCCGCATTTGAAACGAGGGCGCCTACGCGCGACCTTACGCGGACAGCTTGAACAACGCTGCCCGTGCACATCGATAAAAAATGGGTGTGGACGCCCGAAATGGGTACCGGCGAAATGGGAGCGATGCCCAACAGCAGATGTTGTCCAAAGCCGACAGCGGTGGGCAGGCGGCCTTCTGTGTCAAATGGACCGCGTCTACGGCGACACCGACGTCGAGTCCTGTTCAAAATGATAACGAACTGCTGCCGATCTTTGTGCCCATTCTTTCCGTACCCGTTTCGATCGTACCGGAAGAAAGGTCGTGTGTTGCTAGGAATGCCCTTGGCCCAAGGTGCCCCCAGGATTTCCGAGGATGCATCCACGGCCTCCAGCGCACCCCTCACGAGGCCCGAAGGGCTGCAGGGGCTCCAACACTGAGCGATAAACTGGGGGCACCTTGGGTCAAAGGAACCTTCCCAGATCCCCGACGTCAGTAGTTGTTCATAACGTCGCCCCCCAGAGGTCTCGACCAATTCCCCAGGACAACGGTTCCATCCAGAACCGCTTTTTGACGGTCACGGGACCCGGCGATCGCCCCCAGAGAGCAAAAACAGCGAGAAACCTTCTAGGGGGGTACCGCTGATGATCGTGGGGGAGATGAGGACCCCTGATGCTGGGGATGATGGGGGGACGGGCGAGTTGGGGAGGGACGAATCCAATTGCCAACCGAGTGGTTGGGGGGGCATCACTGAAGACCCTCATGGGTTACCTTTAGCAGCCCGCGGCACGGGAAGCAGAGGGGAACGGAACCGGAACCGAGAGGTTGGGGGGAGCATCGTGAAAGACCCGTCTGGATTACCTCTCGCAGCCCCCGACACGGGAAACGGAGGGGAGAAATCGGTGACGCACTGACTCGGGTCCATCCAAGCCCAAACCACTCGGGCTTCGCAAAGTCCTTCAGAATCCTGCTGGATACTGCACCCATGCCCGGGTCAGCGAGCGCCCCTGTCTCTGCCTCTCCTGCCATGCCCGGCGCTCTGACTGACCCCCGTTCGCGTTGACCCCCGCCCCTTGAACCACGAGGAGAACAGGCACTGGCCCGGCCGGCCTCTCGGCTCTCCCGGAAGTCGCGGTACCGCCGCCTTGGCCGACCGCCGCGCCCCCCCACCTCCACCCCCGCTCCGAAGCAATCGCGCCCGCGACGGGGCGGGCGGGCGGGACCTCCAGGGGGGGGCGGGGGGGGGGGGGGCCCAGAGTAAGACGAAGGGCGCGAGCGGACCGATGTAAAGCGGGAGTCTCTGAGAATCGGCGGCCATGAAGCCAGGGCGAAGATCAATTCGGGAGAATAGAAGTCGAGGATCTCGGATATACGGAGGCTGTAGAGGATGTCTCGGGCGCCGACAGGCCACCTCGAGTCAGGGAACAATCACGACGGAGCATTTTTCGCTATGTTCGGTCTCTGGGGGCGCTCCCCGGGCCGAGGGCCATCAAGAAAACTACTCTGGATGGAAAGTCCTGGCCCCAGAGAGATCGTCGAGACCCCTGGGGGTCGATGTTTTTGGGGAAGCAATGACGTCGGGGAAGGCACGCTACGCATAGAATGAGGCCAATGAGACTGAACGTGGAAGCGGATCCGTGAGCGGATCAACCTGGCAATACGCCTCTTGTGGTTCTGAGCCTGCAATTATGCCTACTCGTGCCCATCCCGTCCTGTCTTCAGGGACTTCGCATCCCCCTTTCTGATGGTGGGATGGGAAGACGGGCCGCCACCCCCGGGGGGGGCTTGGTCCGATCCCCGCAGCCCATATGATGGAATCTGCGACGGGTGTGAAGCCTCATTGCAGTCCACACTGGAAAAGCCTATGGTGGTCCTCGCCGACGCGAGGATACCCGAGACAGGCACTTGGAGTAAGTGAATCCCCCGCCCCTGGCCCAAGCACGAGAAAACCCTCGATCAAAAGGAGCAGCGGTTCCACAGGCGGGGAGTCACGCCGCAGCCGTCGCCACCTCGCGGCGTCACGCCCCCGTCGAACACCTCGCTCCTGCTCCCCTGGGGCAGTCCTTCAAGAGGTCTCCCCATACGACCCAAAGTCGCCATCCCCGTAAAAAAAGAAACGAAACCCCCCTATCCGAAAAACAAGCAACGGCCACGGGTCGCGCTGGTAACCTTAATGTTGCTGCACATCCTCGTACTGGTAGTCCCAGTCGTCCTGGCAACACGCGTGCTTTGCCGCGGTGCTGCAGATACCGTCGTGCTGGTAATACTCGTGCGGCTGCTCCCATGCACGGCTAATTCCCGCCGCGCTGATCATGCTCGTGCTGATCCCGGACGGGCGACGTAAGAGGGAACAGAAGGAAGAGGGAAACGGAGGAGGAAAGGAAGGAGCACGAAGAAGTCCCTAACATCGAACGGGGCGCCCCTGCTGTGCTGCACTGGTCCTGGTACCGGCCGTGCCTTTCTCTGTTGTGCTACGGGTCCCAATCGCGGATATCAACGTAGGGTTAAGTCGGGCCTGTCGCTCTACAGGAGGGGGGCCGGCCCGATCTAAACGTAGGGCTGCAGTTTTGAAGCGTGCTGCTGGTCACACTCGCAGCTGCCGGCGTGGAGCAGCTGCTCTCTGTCGCGCTGCTCCCGGCGCCCGTCGCGCTGCCCTCATGCTGCGTTGCCGGTCCCGATCGCGCTCGTCAGCGCAGGGCTGCCGCTCTCCGTGGTGCAGCTGGTCCCTCCTTGCAGGCGCCAGCCGTGCAGCTGCTGCTCTCTGTCGTGTTGCCCTTCGTACTGGTCGTGGTTATCCCTCCTGAGCTGCAGGTCCCAGTCGCGGATGCCACCGTAGGGCTGCTGATGCCAACTGTGCTGCTGGTCCCCCTCGCAATTGCCAGCGTGGAGCGGATGCTTTGCGACGCCATGATCCTGGTACCAGTCGTGCTGCTCTCTGTTGTGCTACTGGCCCCGCTCGCGGATGGCCGCGCAGAGCTGCTGCTTCCATCCTGTTGATCCAGGTTGTGCTGCCTGCCTCGCGGCTCCGAAGAGTTGCGAGGGAGAAGAAAGAGGAGGGGAAGGGGGAACGGAGGATAGCAGGAAGGATAACGAAGGAGTCGGCGAGCTGGTCTTTGTGGGAATCCCTGACATCCAACGGGCAGTCCCTGATGCGTTGCACGTGCCAGTGTCAACGTGCAGCTGCGGCTCTCTGTCGCGCTGCGCGTGGCGCTGGTCGAGCTCATCACTGTCGTGGTATGGGTCCCACTCGTGGATGTCAATGCAGGGCTTCCGCTTGCAGCTGTCATGCGGGTCCCCCTCGCAATTGCCAACCCAGAGCCGCTGCGTTATGCCGTGCCGCTCCTGCAAACGGTCGCTCTGCCCTCCATTGTCCCAGCGACTGCAAGTGGGCGCTAGGCCTGGCCGCGTGCGACTGGACCCCGATCACGCGGCACCTGAGGGGCTCGACGATCACAGTGGTCAGCCACCACCTGGGCAGCGGGCAGCCGATGAAGGAGGGCACCAACAACAGGAAGCTCACGGGGCTGCCAGCTCTCCTGCGCACTATCAAAAGGGCCTGGCTCGTCAGCGGAGACTTCAACGTGGAGCCACAGTGTTCGAGGACTCAGGCTGGCCGCAGATGATGGGCGCGTCGTCCCTCATCACGCTGCCCGGCGGCCACCGCGCCTCCTTCCCGGGCCAGACAGAGCCAGTCGAACATCGATTTCGCGATGGCCATCTCGCAGGGCGAGGATCTCGCGAAGGGCATCGGGGCGGTATACGACGTCCGCTGGAAGCCGCGCATCGGCTCGAAGGCGGCGCGCTGCGAGGCGGGGGGCAGGCCACGGCGCGCAGGAGGTTGGCGACGCCGCGAGGCTTCCCCCGCCCGCCGATGCCGCCGGAGCCACCAGACCCGAGAAGCGAGAGAACGAGGCAGAGGCTGCAACGCCAGGCGGCGGCACAGGCAGGCGCGGGCGCCAGAGGAGGAGGCGAAAGCAGCAAGGAGGAGACAGGAGGAGGCCAGGCTGAGGAGGAGGCGAGGCTGAACAGCGCGAGGTGGGAGGCGCTTGCCCCACACGGGCGGCAGGGCTTCCCAGGAGGACGGGGAGCACCGGCAGCAGCCCGCGACGAGCGGCGCGCTGCTGGCGAGGGTCAAAACTGCTGGCAGCACGGGCCAGCGGGGGGGGGGCCACGGAGCAGGCTCGCGTCCCCGAGAGGAGGCGGCGGGGGGAACGGGGGGCCAGGACGGCCACTGACAGCGCCTGCCGTCGTGAAGTTTAGACAGGACGTCAGCCCCACCGCCACCGCTGCCCCGGTGAGGTTCTACGTCAAGGCCTCGACGCAGAGGAGGAGGACCCATTCACGCAGCTGGAGGGCTTCCTCGACGAGGAGGAATACCTGGAGCAGTTGCGGGAGGAGGCCGAGCCGAGCGGAGGCGAGGCGACCGAAGAGGGCGCTGGCACAGAGGAGCTGCAGACAGAGGAGTGGACAGGCGGCCACCCCACCAGCGAGGAGGGAGAACAATGAAGCGAGGCAGAGGGGCCCAGGACAGAGGAGAAGGTGGCGCTACCACCACGCGGCTGGGGGACATGTGGGAGGCAGCCAAGATGGCGACCAGAAGCGAGGCGCCTAGCTACATCAGCGCGTGCGCGGCCTTTCAGGCCGACTCGGACGCAGCGGAGCAGCTTGGAAGACAGTGCGTGCGGACCACATCGACCCTCGAGACAGGCACCACTTCACAGGACGAGGAAGAGGCTACCAGCTCAAAGAGGACACCAGCAGGTGGCGAGAAGAGGAGTGCAATGCGACAACCTGCAAGCCGACTGGTGGGCTCGGGCCGAGACGGTGCTCTCCCTGATGGCCAAGCTGAAAGAGAGAGGCGTGGGTCAGGAGCAGCAAGAAACGCTGGCACGCGCAGCGAGGCACCTGGCATGCAGAGGGGCGCCGAAGCTGCAGGGAGAGGCTACGGAGACAGCGAGGCTACACCGCAGGTTGTGGAGACAGCGGCTACAGTCGCTGGAAGAGCTGGAGGCGGAGCACGGCAAGGCGGCGCAGGCAGAGGAGGAGAAGGCTATGGCGGCGCGCAGCGACATGAGAGCCAACGCGAGGAGCTTCTGCAAGTGGCTAGCGGACGTGGAGCAACAAGCTGGAGCGCTACAGCGGATCACGAAGCCGCCGAACAGAACAGAGGAGGATATCCACACGGAGGAGGGCACCACCAACTGCCCGAAGGAGATAGTGGACGCAAAGTCGAGGGACTGTGCGAATCTATGGAGGTGTGAGAAAGTGGCCCACGGCACGAACAGGCAGGTGCTGGAGGCGCCGAGGAGGAGAGCAGAGCAGACCGAGCAGCCAAACTGGAAGCTGGAGGACCTCGGCAGGGCGCTCCAGGGCGAATCAGACAGAGGGCAAGGGGGTCGATCGCCTGCAGCGCGGTGATTTGAGGCGGCTCGCGGCAGCTGGGCGACAGCTGATCGTCACCTCTTCAACGAGAGCGGCAAGAGGCAGGCCTGGCCCTGGCAACTGCTGTGCGCGGTGGCGATGCTGGCCCCGAAGCCGATCAAAGGAGACAGGGCGCTGGCGCTGCTGCCGCAACTGGCGCGCACCTGGGAGCTGCTGCACGGGCCTGCCGTCAGGCAATGGGCCGAGAGGCAGGAGCGCCCACGGGATGCAGCGGTCGCAGGTAACAGCTGCCTGCGCGAAGCGATGCAGAGGATCGTCATAGATGAGCGCTGCGACACGCTGGGCGTCTTCCAAGGGTGGGCGCTCTCGGACATCGAGAAGTTCTACGACAGCTTGAGGATCGACGCGCTCATCCCTGCGGCGCTCGAGATGAGCCCCAGCCCCAGGACCCTGCTGCTGCTGCTGCAGCGCTCGGGCGCGAGATTCGCGAGGTGGGAGGGCAGCTCCTCGGAGCCGCAGTGCGCCGACCACTCCATCCTGGCGGGCTCGCGGCACTCCAACAACATCGCCAAGGCGGTGGTCTATGCGGCGCTGAGCTTCGCGATGGCGAAGGCCAGCGGCATGCCGAGGTCAGTGGCCAGAGCATGGTTTGACTACATCAGCATTCGCATCATGGGCAGCGAGACAGAGGTGAAGAGGCAGCTCGTCGTGACAACGAAGGCCCCGAAAGACGGGGGGCTGGAGTCGCGCGGGCTGAGGCGGGCAGGCACGTCGGTCATCTTCAGCACGAGCTTCCGCGCCGCGCGACAGGTGCAGCTGGCGCTGAGGAAGCTGGGCGTAGAGGCGAAGGCGGTCATTAAGGGCAGAGACCTTGGAGGCGACAGGGCGGCGCGAGGGGCGACCAGGAGAGCCGCCTGCGCGCGGGGGGCGAAGGCAGCGGGCAGGAGATCTGGCGCAGTAGGGGCCAAGCTGAGAAGGCTCAAGCTGTGCAAGCGACGAGGAGACGCGCACCAAGGCCCAGTTGCGTCGCTCATGCACGGCGCGGTGATGCATGGGCCGGCGCCGGCGGCGATGAGGACGGTGAGAAGGGCGCGCGCGCAAGCGCTCAGGTTGGCCTGGCCAGGCAGGTGCCTGCATAGCTTCCTGGCGCTGGAGGGAGAGGACCCAGCCATCGCGGTCGCGAGACGGCAACTGCAGGCTTGGTTCGACCTCTGGGACAAGAGCGCAGACCTGAGGTCGCTGATCAGGAGGGCGCGGGCGAGGATATACTTCAGACTGCAGGCGCAGCCAGAGGCGAAGAGGCGGCATCAGAGGCGAGGCGCGATGGGCAGCAGCACCCTCCTCCACTGGGAGCTCGGCCGGGCAAGGGGGCCACTGAAGTTCCCGGAGGGCGAGGAGGCAGGAGACCCGCGCGGCATCGTGGAGGCGCTGCTCGAGGACACGCAGCAGATGCGGTGGGAGGCGGCGGCGATGCACCGCGGCGGCAAAGGGGCCGAACAGCGCTTCGACGCGCGGGGCGCCGAGCGTCACCTGGAGGCGCTCAGGAAGAAGGGCGAGCACCAGCTGCGCGGAGGGCTCTTGGCCGCAGCGCCGCGCAGGCATCCGGCCAGAAGCAAGGAGGCGCGGGGAGTTCGGCGAGACGGACTGCAGGTGCGAGCGCGGCGCGGAGGAGGACGACTTGCACCGCGTCTGGTGCGCCTGCGAGGAGAGGCAGGAGAGGGCCATCCCTGCAGGGGCGCGCGGGGAGGGCAGCAGGTAACACGCCCATCTTCTGGCTAAGGGGGCTCACGGCCAAGGCCTGGACGGTGCCACCGCCGCGCGACACTCAGGAGCAAGCGCCGCGGGTGGGTGAGCGCCTGCTCCGCGAGAGGCTGCGAGGAGACAGCGGCGAGCCCATCGCGGCGTGCGGCGATGGCTCGGGAGGCGAACGCAGCGCGGACGAGAGATACAGGAGGCGCGGCTGGGGCTGGGCAGTGCTGGGCACGACGGGCCGAACGCAGGGCCCCCCCATCTGCGCGGCCAAGTTTGGGCCGCTGCCTGGCAGCAGGCAGACCGACAACAGGAGTGACCTGTGGGCCTTCGCCAGCAGCCTGGAGTCCACGGAGGGGCCGATGGCGCACTGGACCGACAGCGAGATCACCTTCAAGGGCTGAAGGGGCCACCGTGAGGAGTTGGACCACGGGTCCAGCGACAACGGCGACCTCTGGCACAGAGTGAGGAAAGCCCTCCAGGATAGGCCAGGCACCAGGGAGGTCATCACGATGCACCACATGAACAGCCACCTAGACGTGCAGGACGCAGCGGAGAGGGGGATTTCCAGGGTCGCGCGGGAGCGCAACCGCGAAGCCGACAGGCTGGCCGGCGCGGGGGCGAGGCAGCGCGCGATCGGCGAGGTCGAGATGAGCTGCTACGAGCGGGCACGGGCCACAGCGCACCTCGTCAGGACGCGCGTCGCGGAGTGCACCAAGGACGTGATCAGCAGGAGGCCAAGCGAGAGCAGAGAGCTCAAGCGCGCCAGGCAAGCAACGACCAAGCCCAGGAGAGCGAGAGCAGCACTACCCGAGCTGCGACGCCGCTGAGGCCGAAGACGACGCACGTCCCAGGGAGATCGCGGCGAGGAGGAAGATGGCGATGCAGCTGCTGCAGGCAGACGGCGACGAGGCACACTGCACCCAGCGGGGGCTCCAGGAGTTGTTCTAGACGCAGTGCCCAGGGCCGCCGCCAGCAGAGGGTAGGTGCGTCAACTTCTACGGCGTGGACTCGCACGAGACCCACCCGCTGGGATGACTGGGAGGCGAAAGCAAGTGGTTCTGCACGAAGTGCGGGAGCTCGGCCAGTGAAATGGCGTCGGCGAAGCTCAAGGCGCCCTGCCGAGGGCAGCCGAGCTGCGAGTCCAGGAGGTACCAACTTGCCGCCTGGGCGAGGAAGGCCGACGGCGAGGAGTGGAGGAGGCCAGTGCGGCCGACAGAGGAGAGTGCAGCAGGGGCTATAGAAGAGGTGCCTGAGGAGCCAGGCGAGGAGCTGCCAGAGGAGGAAGAGGGGGCAACCAGAGGAGGCGACGGCCGTGGCGTAGTGGTTAGTCAAGGGGACTGTGCCCACGCGTCGGAGCCGAGTCTGAGCCGAGCTGGACCTGGCGCCGCTGAAGCAGCAGGAGAGGTGCTCGGGAAGTCTGGCGGGGTATGCCAGAGAAGGAGGAGGAGGTAACCAGAGGAGGTGACGGCCGTGCCGCAGTGGTTAGTCAAGGGGACTGCCATCATCACAGTGCCCACGTGTCGGAGCCAAGTCTGAGCGGAGCTGGACCTGGCGCCCTCGAGGGAGGCGAGACGGCAAGCGGTGTTCTGCGGGGAGGGCGAGCTGCTGGTCAAAGAGAGGAGGAGAAATCAGGCGAAGCAGGAAAAGGGCTCGAGTGGGCACGAGAGGAGAGGGCTGCCGAGCAAAGCCAGAAGCAGGAGAGACTGCCGAGGCCAGCAGGCAGGACGCAAGGGGTGTTGGGAGGGCGTGCGGAGAGGCATCCGGCAGCAAGCCTGTGCGCGCAGGACCAGCCGCTTGGGAACCAACGCCCCCCGAGACCGCTGAAGGCAGCAGGAGGCACAAGGGCGCCGTCGCCGCAAGCTCAGGAGGGGCTCCAGGAGGCACGCCAGAGCGGGCCTGGAGTGCGGGCGGGCTCGGGGCCGCGGCCTGCGCGGCGGCGCCCAGAGAACGAGGAGGCAGAGGACGCAGCAGCGAGGCGGAGCCGAGGCAGAGGACGGGGAGGCAGAGGACGCAGCGAGGCAGAGACGAGGAGGCTGCCGAGCTGAGGAGGAGAGAGGCACCCGCTCGGCTACTGCTGGCGGCCAGAGGGCACGGGCGCGGGCCTGCCCGTGGACGAGCACGCGGAGACGAGGTGGCCGAGGAGGAGACCGACGCGCCCAGGCGCGACGCCCCGGCGGAGACACCGCGGGAGGCCAGCGCGCTCTCGGCCTCCGGGCCCGGGCGGCCAACGGGGCGCCGCCGCCGCAGGCGCAGGAGGGGCCCCGCGGAGGCACGCCAGAAGGGGCCTGGAGTGTGGGCGGGCACAGGTCTTGGAGGCCTGGAAATGAGCACCAACGCCAACACAGGGGTTTGCCTCCACAGGGGGAAGATGATCCTAGACTTCGGTGTTGGTGGCAATAGTTCGGTCACCTTGGAAGCCAGAATATTACCACCGTCGCCGAGATCGGGTTTTTCTTCCCTCGGTGGAGGCACACCGCCGATATTGGTGTTGGTGTCAATCTCTAGGCTTGCGACTGGGTCCGTCGGCCCACGCGGCGGCGCCCCGTGGCGGCAGGGCGGCCGAGGCGGCCAGCGCCGAAGCGACGCGCCGACGCCTCCGCGAGGGCCTCCGCCGCGAGGCCGCGCGGGCCTCGTGGAGGCGGCCTGCGCGCGCGGCCCCCCGGCAGGCGAGGCCAGCCCGCGGGGCGTCTCTCTCTCTCTCTCTCTCTTTCCTCCCCCTCGCGCGACCTCCGTCGCCTTGTGAAAGAGCCCGCAAGAGCTCCTCCTCCTCCTCCTCCTCCTCCTCCTCTCCTCCTCCTCCTCCTCCTCCTCCACTTCGTCCTCCTCCTCCTCCTCCTCCTTGTCTTCCACTTCCTTCCCCCCTCCAGCTTATGTTGGTGGCGGCGGAAAACAAGCCCATCAGGATGGCGGGCAATGGCAACGGTCTCTGGCAACGCTGAGCGAAAAGTTGGGGACGAATCCGGAAACCAACTTCACCAGTGGCACGGCTGGGATGGATCTGCGCATGCGGGATGGACAGGCAGTGGCTGGGTGGGAAGTGGGAGGTGGATCGGGAGCCCCACGTCGTCATCTACAGAGCCCAGATCGGCTCGTGAAGGAAGTAACACAGTGGGCGAGCAGTGGCAACGGACCCTGGCGCTTGCTTACATAGGCTCGGTAAACGAAGCATGGAGCTCAATGTAGTCAGCCACGACGCTGGGATCAGCACGCGCGGGAAGGACGAGCACTGGCGGAACGAGATGAAAGGGGTCGACCCTGGAGACTGGCGTCGTCAGATAAAGCGCTGACATCAGCGCGTGCGAAAATGGCGGTCGGCAGCCTGGCGCTGCTCAGCGAGACGTGGGAGGAGGAAGGAGAATGAGGATCACCATGCTGACCGCCGATTGCGAGCTGGGGGTGCTGGTTCGGGGAGAAGGTCTTGATGATCTGCTTCATCCATCACCACATCGGCAGGCTCCTCTTGCTGCTGTTGATCGTGAAGTTGGTGGTGTATAGCGTTGTCTGTCATGGGGCCACTCCAGAGTTCGGGTGCTCCATTCACCATCTGCTTCTGAAGCCCGACGTGATCCCGTACAATGCTGGAGCCAGCGCGTGCGAGAAACACGGCACTGGCAGCAGGCGCTGTCACTGTTCAGCGAGATGCGGCAGTCGATGCTGAACCTGGCATCTATCCTCTACGGGGTTGCCGTGCGGCGCAGGTGGGGAGTGGTGGCAGCCCAACGAAATCAGCTCCTGCAGCGAGGTCAGCGCAGGTGTTGGGGGCAAGCATTGAGTAGGGATCGACCGTCGCGGCATTCCTATAGGTCTACCACGACATGGTCTTAGAACCCCAAACTCTTCGAACAACAAAAACAATGTTCTTGGAACATCAACCAGATGTGTTGAAACAAAACAGTCCCAGCCAGAACTGTTCTAAGAACATGTCGTGGACACCACAAAAGGTTCTCAGAACATCCTTTGGTAGGCCTGCACGCACGCCAGGACGCTTCGCCACTGCTTGAAAAAGCAGTGGCAAAGCAGCGGCAGAACAGCGGGGCACCCCTCCGCCCTGTGATTCTGGTGCGGGCAGGGCGCGAGCGCCGCGGGCACCCGCCGCAGTGAGCACGCGCCCCGGCGTTCAGGGCGGGGGCACCACCTCGAGCGTCGGTCGGTCAGCCAGTGGCCGTGCATCCTGTGGACGCGTAGGCAAGAGAACGCTTACAGAGTTAGGGTGGTGCGACAGACGCGTCCCAGGAGCAGTCAGAGCAGGGCGGTGCGCAAACGAGGGGATAGAACGTGGTATGTCGTCCTGTCTGCCACCAGGCCTCTCTTGCCAGATTCCCCTCCTCTCCTCCGCAACTGGTCCTGGCGACGACGCTCTCTCGACGTCGAACAGCTGGCAGATTGGCTCGATAAGCCACTAGAGGGAGAAGCATGTAATTGCAGTTCCCGCTTGCGACTCGGTCCAAAATGGGAGGGGGACGGAAAGGGAGGGAGGGATGAGGGGTCGGAGAGGCGGAAGACGGAGAGCAGGTGAGGGAGGGGGAGGGGGGAGCGGAGAAGGGAGGAGGACGAGCAAGGCTGGGGAAGGGGAAGGAAAGAGCAGAATTAAGAGGGGGATGGGGCGCAAGGCGGGTGGGGCAGGGAGGGCAGATGGGGGTAGCTGCAGCAACAGAGACCTGGCCCGATGCGGGCAGGAGGGGGGGAAGCATCATCCTTGCCACCTCGCTCCTCATCCTCCTCCTCCCCAGCTTTCTCGTCCTCCTCCTCCTCCTCCTGTTCTCCTCCTGTTCCCCTCCTCCATCCATCACCCTCCTCCTGCTCTTATACTCCTCCTCCACCTCCACATCCTCTCCTCCTCATCATCATCCCCCTCCTCCTCTTCCTCCTTTCCCTCCTCCTCATCCTCCTCATCATCATCATCATCATCATCATCATCATCATCATCATCATCATCATCATCACCACCACCACCATCACCATCACCATCACCATCACCATCACCATCACCATCACCATCACCATCATCATCACCATCCTCATCATCCTTCCCAATCATCATCGCCATCATCATCACCATCGTCAGCATCATCAGCATCAGCATGATCATCATCATCATCATCATCATCATCATCATCATCATCATCATCATCATCATCATCCTCATCCTCATCATCAGCATAATCAACATCGTCAGCATCATCATCATCATCATCATCATCATCATCATCATCATCATCATCATCATCATCATCATCATCATCATCATTACCCCTCACCCCTCACCCGATCACTTCTAATTCCTCCTCCTCCTCCTCCGCCTCCAACTTCATCCTCCTCGTCCTCGTCCTCGTCCTCGTCCTCGTCCTCGTCCTCGGCCTCGGCCTCGTCCTCGGCCTCCTCCTCTTCCTCCTCATCCTCCTTCTCCTCCCCCTCCTCCTCCTCATCCTCCTCCTCCTCCTCCCCCTCCTCCTCCTCCTCCTCCTCCTCCTCCTCCTCCTCCTCCTCATCCTGCTCCTCCTCCTCCTCCTCCTCCTCCTCCTCCGCCTCCTCAAACTTCATCCCTCTCGTCCTCCTCGCCTGGCTCGCCCCACCACTCCTGGCCCGCCCGGGTTGGCGCCCCGCCCTGAACTCCGGATGAGAGGCGCGGCCACAGGGCGAGGGAAGAAGGGGGGGGAGGGAGGGCGAGGTGGGGGGAGAATGGAGAGAACGAGGAGGAGGTGGGGGGGAGGGAGGGCGAGGACGAGGAAGGATGAGGGAGCGAGCGAGCGGGGGAGGGCGAGGTGGGAGGAGAATGGGGAGAACGAGGAGGGGGGGCGGGCAGGGAGGGCGAGGACGAGGAGGGATGAGGGAGCGAGCGAGCGGGGGAGGAGGGGGAAGAGGGCGCACGGAGGGGATGGGGGGGAGGAAACGTCGGGGGAGGAGATGGGGGGAGAAAGGGAGGAAGGGAGGGGAGAGGGGCGGGGGAGGGGAGGGAGGCAGAAGCAGAGGGGAAGGGAAGAGGAGGGAGAGAAGCGATCGCACGGCGGGACCCAGCAGGGGAACGACGGACGACGACCACGACAGAACGCGGCCACGACCCCGACGACGACCACGAGAGACGACGCCCCGCGACCGACGACCACGAAAACGACCACGACCACGATCACGACCACGACCTCGACGCCGACGACGACGACGACGACGACGACAACGACCACGACGACGACGACGACCACGACGACGACGACGACGGAGGACGACGACGACGAGACGACCACGACCTCGACGACGACCACGACGACGACGACGACCACGACGAAAAGACGACGACGACGACAACCACGAATTGTGGTCGTCGTCGTCAGGATCTTCGCGGCGGCTGCCGGCGGCCACGACGACGACCGCGCCGCCCAGCGGCGGCGGGATCACGGCCGCCGAGCGCGCCCGCTGGATCACGGCGGCCTTCTCCCGCCGCCCCGCCCGCAACCGCGCGGCCTCCGCGCGGCGGTCTTCGGGGAGCCTCGCCGGGGAGCCGTGGGCGGCGAGGCGGCCCGCGGCGGCGGCCGCGCTGGGCGCCGTGGCCCTGGCCCTGGCCCTGGCCCTGGCCCCCGCCGCCGCCGCCGCCTCGCCCTCGCCCTCGCCCTGGCCCTCGCCCTGGCCCTGGCCCTGGCCGTCGTCGTGGTCGCCGGCGCCCTCGCGGTCGTCGTCGGCTCGGGGCCGTCGCCGTGGTCGTCGTCGAGTGGCGGTGGTCGTGGTCGCGGCGGCGGCCGCGGAGGCGTCGGCGGCGCCGACCACGGCGGCGGCTGCGCCGGCGGCGAGGACACCCGGCCACCTGGTCGTCCGCTTCCAGCTCCCAGTCCCTACCGCTTCCCGCTCTCGCTGCCTCTCCGTGCTGCCGCCTTCCTCTCCGTCCTCCTGCTTCCTCTCCGTGCTGCCGCTTTCTTCTCCGTCCTCGCCCTTCTCCAGTTCCCCCCACCCCTCCTCCCTCGCCCCTCCTCCCTCGCCCCTCCTCCCACTTCCGTCTTCCTGCTTCCACAGGTGCCCGGGCAGGCACGCCGAAGTTGAAGGAGAAAAACTATACAAGGCAAAATGCATGACGAAACTGTGATGAAAGATCAGGGGATGAAACGGAGACCGAGGAATACGGACACCCTGGACAGGAACTCTGCAATACAGATCACACCATGCTTCGCACAGGGAAGGCAGAGACGGAGCAGGTGAAGGAACTACACGGAGGACGAGGATGACGAGGACGAGGATGACGACGATGACCACGACGAGGACGACGACGACGACGACGACGACGATGACGACGACGACGACGACGACGACGACGACGACGACGATGTGGAGTGCCAGGAATGATACGGCCCGGAAGGAGGCCGGGCCTGGACCCCGCCCCGATGGGGGTCTCCTCCAGGACCCGCTTCTCATTCTCGAGCCGCTGCACTCACGCTCCGGTGGTGACCACATGCCCCTCCTCCTCCTCCTCCTCCTTCTCCTCCTCCCCCGATTTCCACAGGGGGGGGGGTCATTCCGTTCGGGAGGTCCCGAGCGGAGTGAACCCCCATCCCCCCCCGTCGAAACCGTGGGGGGGGGTAGGGCTCACATGTGGCCACTGATTTCAGGAGCCCGTGGGAGGACCCTGAAGCCGAGGACGGCGAAGAACCGCACCGACCCGCTCCGAGGCAGGCCTCGGATCCAGAGAAGCCGATCCAGAGCGTTCCAAAACACCCTCAGCGGCTCGACGCATCTCCCAGACCCCCGGTGATCAGAGGTCCCCACATCTACCCCGCTCCGGTGTTTTCACGATCCTGGCCTCGTCCTGGCTTCTCTCAGGACCCGCTTCCCACTCTGGAGGGCTGAGAACCCACCCGCATCATTCACACCGGCAAGCGAAGCCGTGCAGCAAGAGCACCCGAGGGAGGCATCGAAGAGGCAAGCTTATCAAACGCCCAGGGCCATTCAAGAAACGCCAGTGCTGGGGTCGGGGTGGTTACCCCCCCCTCGATTCACGGGCAAACGGACGAGGGCAGCAGCTGGCAGCCCCTCGCGCGCCCCAGACCAGACCGCGCGCCTGCGCCACGCGCGGTAGGCCCGCTGGATCATGATGACCTTGGCCAGCACCAGGCGCCTGGGGACCCCCCCGGGGGCCGGCCACAACCAGCGCAGCCTCTTCTCTCCCTCCTCCTGCTCCTCCTCTTGCTCCTGCTCCTGCTCCTCCTCCTCCTCCTCCTCCTCCTCCTCCTACTCGTACTGCTCCTCCTCATCTGGCTCCTCCTCCTCTTGCGCCTCGTCCCCCTCCACAGTTACGCAACGTGGGTACTACTCTCCTCTCTCCCCTGACTCTGTCTGGAGATTGTCGCGTCCTCTCCGCGCATTGTTCTCACACACAAAATTCCATGACTTGTTTTTGTTCCTGTGCGTGTTTGTCAGTCCGGTCGGTTATGATTCTTCCAAAATGGTGCTCCCGCTGCGGCGCCGCCCTCACTTCCGCGCTTCGGTCATGCAAAATCGTGCTCCCGCTCCAACGCTGGCCTCCTTCCCGCGCCTCCTGACGGCACTTAGCAATCGAAGACGCCCGCATCGGGCAGGCGAAATTGCGGGGAACATGGAGCCGGCAATCTGGACAGGCCCTGTCCTCTTGTAGACGTAGCACAGCCACTGATGATCATGCCCAGGCCGTTTGCAAGTTCAATCGCCACGGCGTTATCACCCACGCAAAAGAGGAACTGACTCGTGGCTGAAATGCAAAACATATGCTCAATCCGCAAACACACGGGTACGCGGAACTCAGACCCGTGCCATCGTTCACCAGGCAGCCGACCACCTTGCAGGCGCCACACGTGAAAGGGCACATCTGGCGTGCAGTGCTGCCATACATCGGACCGTCGCAAAAGAAATGCACGTCAATACAGTCATTGAGCGTCATGCCCAGGCCAATTGGCACTTCGATCGCACCAGCATCATCATCCGCGCATTGCGTAGGCTCTGGTGTGGGTGGCCTAGACTCGAAGCATCCAAGCATCTTGGGGATGGCAGGGCAATTCAAACCATAATATACATCTGGAAACTTGCCCTCCCGCAGCGGTACATTGTGATTATCGCAATGGCTGGATTACTAATGGAAAAACTCGGTAGGCGTTTCGGATGCAGTCCCTCCATAACCGGCAAAAGCACCAAATTCCTGGAGCAGCTCGGGATTGAAGCTACATGGAAGACGCCAAATAAACCCTGCGTCATTACCAAAGACAACCACGAGTTAACAATATTTGGATTGCTTCCCAATGGCATCTCCAGCGACTGATCCTTTACGCGTGGGACCAACATCTAAAACGCACGCGACGTCTGGAACCTCGTTTTCTCCCGCCCCTCTGTTACGCTCCATCCCAATGTTCCAAGTCCACCTGCTTCAGTAGGGCCTCGATAGCCGCTGGAGCAGACGGCTACTAAACCCAACTCGTCCGTGTACTTGGTGACGCTGAAATTTTCGCACGCCCAGGGATAATCGCGGAAAAGAATGTGAATGGTAAAGAGTTCGGCGATCTGCGAAGGGACGTGCACAACGTAGCTTCGATCTTGCCACAACACGAGATCGCTTTTTTATGCACTGGGGCAACGCGTGTTGCGGGAGTGGGGGGCAGGGGGTCAGGCCGGGGGTACCGGTAACAGCAGCCGCGGCGTGCCCCCGCCAGGGTGAATCCGAACCACCAGCACATCAATCCCCTGTGTGCACCACAGGCCCTGTGTACACGAGAATGCGCAATGCCTGCGTGCCAGTCCCTGTGTACACGACAATGCCCACTGCCTGCGTGCAACACAGCGCCGCACGCGTACACCAGTGCCTCCGTACATCACAGCAGCCGCGCGCACCACAGCACCACGTCGCGCGTGTAGACCACAGTGCTGGTGTACACTGCAACAGCCGCGTGCGCGACAACGCCTGTGTACACCACGGCTTGTGTACCTCACAGCGCACGTGCACACCACAGCAACCATGTGTACCACAGCGCCTGTGCACACCACAAAGCCACTGTGCACCACGACGCCTCTGTGCACACCGCAGCGCCAAACGTGCTGGAAGGCACATGGGTAGCTCGCGAGCACCACGTTGCGCTTGTGAGAACGAACCATGGGAACCTTCTAGCATGGACCAATCAAGTCCCGAGAGACACGGGCCCTGGATCCCAAGGGCGCCGGCAGGACGAATTTGCCAGCCAGTATCATTTTCTGACGGCCCCAGGGCCCGTCGAGAAGCCCAAGGGGGCATTAAAAACAACGAAAGAACACGGCCCCTGTCCTTCGCGTCCCTATCTTCCACGGCGACCGCCGCGTTCACGGCTGTACGGCAGGTCCATGCCATGACGCCTTGGAAATAGGTTTCGAACACCGGGCGGATCGTTCCATCTTGAACCATCTGCGCAACCGGCAGCTCTCGGCACAATTGTGAGCCATGATTTCACATCGCAGGTTCGTTTCTGAGAACCCTGGAGCCCGAAAGGCCCCCCCGGGCCGCGTCGCAACCTTGAGCGCCCGCGCTGGGGTCGCCGCCTCGCCTTCCTTGCGCTGGCAAGCTGGCTGCGGCCGTAGGAAACAACGGACAACAACGAGAACCCGCAGGCACCCCCCACCAGTGGAGCCACCAAGCTGAAAGTATGCTATTATCTGGCTCCCTCCCCCTTCCCACCTCCTCTTCCCCCTCCGCCTCATCCTCAGTGTCCCGCCCCTCCTCTACCTGTCGCTTACGAACACCACAACGCCTGTGTACACCACAACAGCCGCGTGCACCACAGCGCCTGTGTACACCAAAATGGTTCCGTGCATCACGACGCCTGTGAACACCGCAACGCCTGTGCAAACTACAGTAGGAGGAGGGCGAAGGAGGAGGAGGAGGGGGAGGAGGAGGAGGAGGAGGGGAAGGAGGAGGAGGGGAGGAGGAGGAGGAGGAGGAGGAGGAGGAGGAGGAGGGGGAGGAGGAGGAGGAGGAGGAAGAAGAGGAGGAGGAGGAGCCATGTGCACCGCAACATACGCGCAGGCCACAGTGCCTGCGTGCGCCACAGCGCCCTTGTCCACCGCAGGGTACTGGCCCTGCGTGCACGTCGATTTCTGCGTGCGCCGGACCGCCTGTGTACTCCTTACATTCGTCTGTGGAAGCTGCAAGGATTCACGTTTGTGCCCAACTTGCAATCTTTAACGTTACCTGGGGATGGGTTTTTGGGGGGGGCTCACACGCGCTACCACCCAAGGGTAGTAAAGGACGATCATCGTCTCGGCCTCGAGGACACGCAAGGTGTGAGTGAACGTACCCGTCTCCAGGGCAAGGGCACGCTGTGCAACGGGCAAAATGCTCGACAATGGCATCACGGAGGGTCTCGCGACGATCATACCTGAACAGAAGCCGGACAGAGGTTGCGGAGTATCTGGTCGTACGAGGGTGTGCCACCAATATTTGATCGAAGCAGAATGGCTTGAGTCAAAATGGTTACGGAGGCCCTCTTCGGGGCCTCTCGGGCCGCATTGGGGCGATCTTTGGGGCCTCTTAGGCCGTTGAAGCCCGAAAAGGCGAGACCTCTAAAGACCGACAACAACCGTTGCCTGTGTGTTTGGCCTCCTCGAGCCTTCTTGGGGGTCCTCTTGAGGGCCTCTTGGGCAATCTTGGTGTCCTGCTGGAACTTCTCGGAACCATCTTAGGCCATCCTGAACGATCTCAGGCGGTCTGGGGTTCTCCTGAAGCGCTTTTCGGCCATCTCAAAGCCGTCTTGCCGCCGCCGCCTCGCCGCCGCCGCCGTCGTCGTCGCCGTTGACGTCGTCGTCGTCGTCGTCGCCGTCATCGACGTGGACCTCTCTTGGGCCGTCTTGGGGTTATCTTGGGCCGTCTTGGTCGCCGCTTGGCCGCCCCAGGGCGCCCTCCCGGGGCCGTCTTGGAGCTCCCTCGTCCTGGAGCTCTCTCGGGGCGTCTTGGGGCCCTCTTGGGAGTCTCTGGGGCAGTATGTGTGCGTCTTTGGATGGGTCTCGGACCGCCTGGAAGGGTTGGGCGGCTGGGAAGGCGAGGAAGCCCAAACCCCTCCACAACCCATCGACAAATGGGTGAGTGTGGCCTCTTGGGAGGCCTCGTGGAAGCCTCTTGGGGCGTCTTGGAGGCCACTCGGACAATGCAGCGCCACTTCTGGCCAACATGGGGCCGTCATGGGCCGTTTTGGCGGTCTCGGAACGCGTTGTCAAGCAATCTAAGGCCGACTTCGGGCGACATCGATGAGGTTGGCTCTTTGGGGGGCCGCGTGGAGGCCTTGTGGGGGCCTCCTGGAGGTCTCGTGGGAGCTTCTTCTTGGGGGTCCCTCGGGCTTCCAGGGGACCTCTCTGGGCCGAGGGCTCGAATGCCCGTTCGGGGCCCTCGTCTGGACCCTCTCTGAAGTCGTCTTGGGAGCCTCTGGGGCTGTCTGAGAAGCCTCGTCGGCCGTCTTGGAGACCTCTCGGGACCGTCTTGGAGCTTTCTCGGGGCGTCTTGGGGCTCTCTCGGGAGCCTCTTGGGCAGAATTAGGGCGATCTTGGAAGCCTCTTAGAGGCGTCTCGGGCCGCCTTGCAGCGTTGGGAAGCCGAAAAGGCGAGATCGCGAAAGTCCTCCAAAACTTGCGAAGCATGGATGCGCTCGGCTCTCGTGGTTGCCCCGGGGAGGCGTCGTGAGGCCTCTTGGAGGCCTCTTCGAGCCTCGTGGCGGGTTCTTGGGGGCCTCTCGGAACTTCCTGGGGGCCTCTCGGGGCTTCCTGGGGGCCTCTCGGGCCCGAGGGCTCGAAGTGTCTGTGCGGGCCCCCCGCCTGGACCCTCTGGAGTCGTCTTGGGGGCCTCTCGGGGCCGCCTTGAAGGCCTCTCGGGGCCGTCTTGGAGCCCTCTCGGGCCGTCTTGGAGCTCTCTCGGGGCGTTCTGGAGATCTCTTGGGACCCTCTTGGGCATCACTGGGGCGTCCTTGGAGGCGTCTCGGGCCGTCTTGGAGCCTTTGGGAAGCAGAAAAAGCGAGACAACCAACATCCCCCCAAACCCACAAGAAAACGCATGAGTTGTTGCCTCTCGGGAGGCGTGGGCGCTCTTGGGGGGCCTCGTGGATGCCTCTTGGGGCCGTGAAGTGCCGTGTTGGCCGTCTTCGGGCGATCTCGGAGGGCCTCTGGCGCGGCGGCAGGGCCCCGGGCAGCCCTGTCCACACAGTTGCGGTCGGGGTGCTGGCCCAGGGACCCCCGGACATGGTTCCCCGCTATAGTATATATATATATATATAGAGATTATGCGCGTTGGTAGCTTGCGGTTCTCGCGGCACGCATACAGTCGGACTTGATTTGAGAGGACACGCGAGAGGACACACGACCCTTTCGAGGGTCACGTTGCCACAGAAATGCAGGAGTCATGGGTCGCAATACACAGGACACGAGGGACCCTTGATCTGGCAGGGTCGACTTACTAATCTGGGCCACCTGTATTATTGGCTATTTCAGATTCGATAACATCTCCCTCGGGAATCACAATCACGCTTCGTGTGACGCTGTGGTTGCTGGTCTTCAGTGGGTGGGCGGTGCACAATCCTGAATTCCAAGTTTGCTTGGTCTCCTCCCGCATCGTGTTGGCTGCGGTCCGTCCCAGGCTATAGGTCGAGGAGATATGGAGGCTTCGAGCCCATCTAAACCCTCGGCCCTGGGCGTACGTCCATCGTGTGCTGGTGGGGCCAATTTCTTATTCCCATGAGTGCTTCGGGCCGGCCTTGTAATTATGTTTCCATCATGGTTTGGTGATTGGGTGCGGTTCCGCTTGCGTCCGCATGCCCTGGTCTGCTTCGTCTTCTGGTTCAGTTCGCTCCTTGCAGACACACTGCCGAAACAGCACTTAACTCGCTTTCAAGGGCGATTGCCCATACAATGTGGTGCCGCACTGTCTATGCATTACTTCGTTTTCACGGGCGTCCGCAACTACGTTGTGGTTCAATGGCTTGGGGGTGCTGCAATCGTGTGCGTGCAGCTGGCGGCGTGTGTGTGTGTGTGTGTGTTGAAAGTACTGCGGCTTCGTGACGTCCATCCTCAACATGCGGCGTACCCCTTGAATGCCCAAGCTCATCGTCTTCGTACACTGACGGTCTCGCGTGCATTAAAGTTTTCACTTTGACTACGTGCTTGATCCTATTTCCATTCCATTCCCTCTCCTGGGCGACGGCGACGGACGGCGGAAGCGAGAGAGGGGGGGGACTGGGACTCGTCATTCTCGTGGCTACATGTTGAAACCCATAGGGCACCGCCGCTTCCGCACGAGCCACCCGCGCACGCTGGCCTGGATCACCGTGGCCCGCGCGCCCATGACCTATGCCAGCATGAAAAAGGATAGTACTGGATGGCAGCGGGGGGAGGACGAGGATAAGGTGGAGAATGGCAGGGGAGGATGAGGTGGAGAATGGCAGAGGGAATTACGTAGGTAGAGTAGAACGCAGAGGGGGGACGCTGGGAAGAGCGAGGATGAAGACGAGGAGGGGAAGGAGGAAAAAGGTATGAGGAGGGTGATCATGGAGGGGGATGGAAGAGAACGGGCAGTAAGAGGAAGAGAACGATGACGAGGAACCAACAATTGGGAGGAGACATGATAGTGGAGGAAGGAGGAAAATGAGGAGACAGATGATGAAAAAAAAGGGTTCGCGAGGAGGAGGAAGAGGAGGAAGAGGAGAAGGGGCGATCAGCCGGGGAGGCACAGTCTACAATCCAGAATCACTGTTCACGCGCCTTGGCGCTGAACGCGCTTTGCGCCCGAGACATCCTCGATCCCCCTCCTCCGCCTCCTGCGTCTGCTGCTGTTTCTCGACCTGCTCTCCTGTTTCATTCTCAAGGCGTTTGCTGGCCAGCTGGCCCGGCGTGGTGCCACCAAACTCGTGGGCGGCCCCCCGGCTGTACATCAACGAATGAGCTCATCGAGCCAGGCCGTGGTCGCTGGAGGCCAGGGCGCACTTTGCAGCCTTTTTGGGGCAAGTGTTTGGTTGTTCGATGCGACCTCGAGATTTACAGCTACAGAGCTCTCAATCACAGAAATTGATTCGTTAGCATCGATAGCTGTAGTCTAGAGCGTCGAGAGCACCGAGCTTGGTCGTCTACCCAATCTATGACCAATGAACGATCCAGATTCTAGAACATTTGTTGACACGGGGGTGTGCGCGAGGTTTGAGCAGCTCAGCCAGTTTGCCATCCTGCTTTGTTTGCTCCACAGGGATGCTTCGGCCACGTCCGCATGCGGTCGCGCCGCCAGCTCACAACCAGGAGCCCTGACAGCGTGCTCGTCAACCGACGCCCTCCTGTGCGCACGGCACGAGCGAGCTGCCAGAAGCTCCGACGTTGTCGGCGGAGGCAGGCGAAAAGCACCTGCATTGGCAATGCCATCCCAAGATCCGGGGGCAGTCTGCAAGGTACCCCGAACCGCCGGCCCGGCATACGGGAGATGGCCGAGGCACTGCCAGCGACCGGGAGGAGGACCACTCGAGGAGAAGGGGAAGAAAGAGGATGAGGAGGAGGGGAAAAGAGGAGGATAAGAATCAAGGACGAACATATAGAAACACAAATCGATATATATATATATATATATATATATACACCTAAACGACCCTGCGGGTGATAAGGAGGTTTGGGGGGGGGAGGGGCCCAGCAATGGACAACAGTGGTGATTGTTTTTCTGACGACGCACCGCCATCGTAACTCTGTTTGCCATACTCTTTCGAGCTCACGCCGACAACCGAAGGCACCGCTAGCCGAAGCAAGACAAACGGCTGGAAAGCCGGCGAAAAGGCGCCTCATCTGGTCCAGGAATACGGAAGCGCTGGCAAAGCCTGGTCCGTACCCCCTGCACTCATCATCATCGCACACTCGATCCCACAATCGTTCTGACTATCGATCTCACACACGATCTCACGATCGATCTCACAATCGATCTCACAGTCGGTCTCACTATCGATATCACTGCCGATATCACAATCGATATCACAGTCGATCTCACAATCGATCTCACATTCGGTCTCACTATCGATATCATTCGATTGATCTCTCAATCGATCTCACTATCGATCTCACACTCGATCTCTCATTCGGTCTCACTATCGATCTCACAATCGATCTCACAATCGATCTCACAATCGACGTCATCATCATCATCAACATCAACATCAACATCATCATCAACGTCACCATCATCACCACCATCATCACCACCATCATCCTTACCAGCATCACAATCATCACCATCATCACCATCACAATCATCACCATCATCACCATCATCACCATCATCACCATCATCACCATCATCATCATCATCGTCATCATCACCATCATCACCATCATCATCATCAACGTCATCATAATCCTCATCATCATCATCGTCGTCATCATCATCACCGTCATCATCGGGACACCGACGGGACATCGGCGGGACACAGGATCTCACCATCGATCTCATTCGATCGATCTCACAATCGATCTGACGATCGATCTCACAATCGATCTCACTATCGATCTCACAATCGATCTCTCATTCGGTTTCACTATCGATCTCATTATCGATTTCACTATCGATCTCACAATCGACGTCATCATCATCAACATCAACATCAACATCAACATTATCATCATCATCATCACCATCATCAACGCCATCATCATCACCACCATCATCATCACCATCATCACCATCATCACCATCATCACCATCATCACCATCATCACCATCATCATCACCATCATCACCATCACAATCATCACCATCATCACCATCATCATCATCATCGTCATCATCATCACCATCATCACCATCACCATCACCATCATCGTCATCATCACCATCATCATCATCAGCAGCATCAGCATCAGCATCAGCATCAGCATCAGCATCAGCATCAACATCAGCATCATCATCATCATCATCATCATCATCACCGTCATCATCGGGACACGGACGGGACACTGGCAGGACACCGGCGGGACACCGCGCGCCAGCGGTTGCCGGAAGGGAATCATTTGGTCCGGCCGCGCCTCAGCCACAGCGAGACACCGGCGGGACACCGCGCGTCAGCCACAGGAGACTTTCCTCTGGCCCGCCCACGCAGCTTCGCCTCGCCCGCACGCACGGCACGCACGAACACGAAACCGAAATCGATTTCCCGGTAGGGGGGCTCTCCGTTCCACTTCGATCTCACCCCCCAACCTCCGATATAGGGGACGAGCATGTAGAAACACATATCTATGGATAACAAGCATGAGCATGAGGGGACAAGGATAACAGAAGAAAGCAAGGAGGGAAGAGGAGGAGAGAGAACGAGAGAGAGAGAGGGCGAGCACGAGGGTGAAGCGGGCGAGGCAGAGGACGAGAAGGGCGAAGAGCATGTCGAGGAGGACGGCGGCCACGAGCTGCCGCACGCGCGGCCTGCCGCCAGAGCGCCTTCCGCAGGTTGTACCCGCGCGCCACGCGCTGGATGCACACCGCGGCCACCACGGCGCGCTGGAAGCGCAGCCGGAACCGCCGCCGCACGACCACGCCGCGGGCCAGCGCCTGATGGAACGGCTGGCGGGCGGCCGCGGCGACGGCGGCGCCCGCGGCGGCGGCGGCGGCGGTGCAGAGGCGGCGGCTGCAGCGACGTCGGCGACGGTGGTCGACGAAGAAGACGACGAAGAAGACGACGACGACCACGACGACGACGACGACGACGATGCTAACGACGACGACGACGACGACGACGTTGACGACGTTGACGACGACGACGATAACGACGACGACGATAACGACAGCGACGGCGGCGGCGGCGGCCGCCGCGACAGCGACGGCGACCGCGGAGGCGTCCGCGAGGGCAGGGTCCGCCGTCGGGGCGCCGAGTGCGGGGGGGCAGCGCCCGCGGCCACGGGCCGGCGAGGGAAGCGGAGGGGGGGGGCAGGTCCGAGGCAGCCAGGG
>CAUYUJ010014974.1:47500-54909 GCA_963575745.1 Prorocentrum cordatum
GCGGCGGACGGCGAAAACACCAAGGACGCAAGAGCAAGGGAAAGCCAGGACGCAAGGGTACCCTGAGCAAAGTCGCGCGTCCTTATCAGGGTTTTTGACTGTACTCGGGAGGCCTGGTGAGGCCAGCCAGGACTGCCTCGGGAGGCTGTCGATGCGCAGCCAGAAGGCTTACCAGTTGGGGACAGGGCTGATCAGGAGAAGAGGCCACATCAGCAACCATGCTTGCCGCGTTCGGGGCGTGCTCGAATCCTCCTCTTCTGCCTGCTGTAGGTTCTTGACAGTGTGGTCTAGGGCCGACCCCCCCTCATCAACATGCAGCCGATTTGACCCTCCCCCCTCAAAACAAAATCTCTTTGGGGGAGGCTCTGGCCGAGGAGAGGCTCCAGGCAGAGGCCGCATCGCCGCCGAAAGAAATCCGTGCCTCCTCCCCCCACCTCCCTGGCCCTGGCCTATCGCACACAGGCCACCCGTCGCGGCGCGCAGTCGGCGGGTGGGGCGTGGGGGGGCCAAAAATGGACACCACCACCACCTCCCTCACCCCCACCCTCTCCGAGGAAGGAGGAGGGGAAAGGGAGGGCAGAGGAGGGAGGAGGAATCGACGTGGTGGTGGCGGTGTATATTCTTGGGGCCCCCAGGGGGGGGGGAGGGGCCAGCGCGAGGGGAGGGGCCCTCTGAGAAGGTGGGGGTGCTTCCAGGAGGGGCAAAGGGCCTCCCTCCTGGTTTCTCTCGGGAGGGAGGCGCTGGGAGGGAGGAGGGAGGAGGGAGGCGGGAGGGGGGGAGGAGGGAGAAGGGAGGAGGGAGGAAGGGGGGAGGGAGGAGGGAGGAGAGATGGGAGGAGGGAGGGAGGAGGGAGGAGGCAGGAGGGAGGGGACACGAGGAGCCATCGCAGGGGCCCCTGCCCTCTGAGAAGCCCCCCCCCCTCCTGCTTTTGAAGGCCGACCCCTTCGCGCCACACGTCCCTGCCCGCGCCGGTAGGCGTCGCCCGCTGTGCACTGTTCATGATGTCATCTCGCCGTCGCTCGGACGTCCATTTCCCGTGCATGTTTCGGTTTCGTGCGTGTTTTTGTAGCTCGTTGGTCGAGGATGGTCCTCGATGGCTCTCGCCGGGGAAAAATGCACACGTCCAAGCGATGCCAGGTGTATTTTCCTCCTAGCGCGGAGGCGTCGTCGCGCTCACGCAGAAGCGCCGTGGCCGGGCTGGGCAACGACAGCGACAACACCACCGACGGCATCAGCAGCAATAGCAACAGCTACCTCAACAACCACCACACCAACACCACCACCACCACCACCACCACCACCACCACCACCACCACCAACAACAACAACAACAACAACAACAACAACAACAACACCAATACCAATACCAACACAAACACCACCACCACCAACAACAACAGCAACGACGACGACGACGACGACAACAACAACAACACCGACAACAACACCAACAACACCAACAACAACGACCACCACCACCAACAACAACAACAATAACTTTAAAACTGATCGCCCTTATATGCTCGAGTGTCCAATAACGCGTATTTCCCAAACCCTCGATATCAGCCCTCTTCGTCTTCGATCGAACCCCTTTTGGGGGGTATACCTTTCTTCCCTGCAGGCCGGGCCCCGGCAAGCGGCGGGGCGGCCGCGGACCGTCGGCTTGGCCAGCGGCAGCGCTGATCGGCGGGGCGGCTGCGGACCGTCGACCCGACCCCAAGAGGGACGGACAGGGGACCGACCACGACGACGACGACGACGACGACGACGACGTCGAAGACGACGGCGACGACGACGACGACGGCGACGACGAGCGAAAGCGAGAGCGAGAGAGAACGACAGCAGGGCCACGAAGGGCACGAAGTAGGCCACGAAGGGCGACAGCGGGGACACGAAGGGAATGCGTGAGCGCGAACGATCGGGGGCCACGAAGTGCAGATAATGCGGGGCCACAGAAGGCAACTATGGGGCCACTGAGGGTAGCAACTGGGCCACGTAGGACAGTGAGGGGGACACAAATTACGACAGCGGGGCCACGAAGGGCATACACATGGGGCCACAATGGGCGCGACTCCTGGGTGACGGTGCCTGTGTGTCGGGAGCGCGGCGCTAGGGCAAATTGCAGGAAATCCCAACGCAAGGCCATTCCTCAGTAAATTGCAAGCAAGTCTCCAGCGAAAGCGCAACTCCAGAGCGCCGGGAGAGCGATTCCTGAATAAATTGTAAAGAAGTCCCAAGCGAGAGCGCGATTCCTGAAGAAAATGCGAGGAAGTCTCGGGCGGGAGCAGGGGTCCTGGCTAAATTGTAAGGAAGTCTCAGGCGGGAGCCGTTGTTGTTGTAACCCGGGGCCCAGGGGGCCAGTTTGACCAGGAAGACTTTCCCTGTCAAAAAACAGGGTGCGAGCGTCGAGGGGCACACTTTGATTGAGAAAAAACAGTATGCACCGGTGGGGGGGATCAACAATAATTATTCTTCAGAAATGAGAGAGAATTCAACAACCACAACAACCGCAACACCACCAGCAACACCAATTACAACAACCACAACCACAACCACAAACACAACAACAACAGCACCAACATCAACCGCAACAACAACAACAGGAACAACACCAACAATCATATATGATCGCGTGCTATTATGCACGTCTATCCCAAACCCTCGATACCCACCCTCTTCGTCTTCGATGGTCACCCCTTGGGGGGGCATTTCTTCCATACCTGCAACGTATATTTCGTGCAGCCACTGAGGCAGGGGAAGAGAGGACGGATGGAAGGAAGGGACAAGGAGAAAGGAGGATGATGGAGCACGAGAGAGACAAGACGAAGGGGGGCTTGGAACAGAAAACAAGTGGCAGAACCAGACGGGCAGATCGGGCCGATAGGCCCTACCGGGCGGGTCGGCAAGGCGGACCCAGGCGGCTAAGTCGAGCCGATCTGCAATGGGGCCACGAAGGGCAGCAAGGGTGCCACGAAGGAACGGGGCCACGAAGGGCAGAGAGGGGGCCACGAAGGGCTGCAACGGGGCCACGAAGGGCAGCGAGGGGTTCACGAAGGGCATCGAGGGGGCCAAGAAGGGCTGCGACGGGGAGCCACGAAGGGCAGCGAGGGGGCCACGAAGGGCTGCAACGGGGCCACGAAGGGCAGCGAGGGGGGCAAAAAGGGTTGCAACGGGGCCACGAAGGGCTGCAACGGTGAGCCCCGAAGGGCTGCAACGGGGAGCCACGAAGGGCAGCGAGGGGGCCACGAAGGGCAGCGAGGGGACCACGAAGGGCTGCAACGGGGCCACGAAGGGCAGCAAGATCCCGACTCCAAAATAAGCTGTGAGGGAGTCCTAGGCTTATGTTGTTACCATCGTACTTAAGGACTACATCCCAGAAATACTTTCGAGCACCCAGAAACGTGTCGAAAGAATATCGAAACAGTGACGAAACAATGCCTCACAAGGCCCGACACGTGAAAACCCTCGAGTGGTGGTACGTTTTTCTGGTGCTCGAAACTCGCTCTGGTGAGCAAGGCTACAGTAGGTTGGAACATCACAATCCTAGGCGTGAACGAGCCCCCTGGGTGCCTGAGTGTCGGAAGCACGGCACTTGGGTAAATTGCGAGAGCGCAAGAGCGCGATTCTCGAATAAACTGCAACCAAGTCCCAGCGAAAGCGCGACTCCAGAGCGCCGAGACAGCGATTCCTGCATGAATTGCTTAAATAAAAAAGGAAAGCGCGATTCCTGAATGAAATGCGAGGGAATCTCAGGCAGGAGCGGGGGTCCAGGTTAAATTGCGAGAACGTCTCAAGCGGGGGCCGTAGATGTTGAAACCCAGAGGCCAAGGGCACAGTTTGGCCCCCGTATCTTTCCTGGGTACAAAAACAGGATACGAGCCCGGGGGAAGCACTTCACTTGAAAAAGCACAATGGTCACCAGAGGGGGGGTCATCAATACTTATTCATCAACAGTGAGAGTTCAATAAACAAAAACACCAAACAACAAAAACAACAGTAACATAGACAACGACATCAACAACAACAAAAAAACAACAACAGCAGCAGCAACAACAACAACAATCATTGTACGACTGTTCGCTCTTACTGGCACGCATGTCTTGCATTCCGTATACCCCCACCCTCGATATCCGCCCACTTCGTCTTCGATTGCACCTCCTTTCCGAAGAAGTCTCGAGCGAGAAGGCCGTTCCTGAGATCGGGGGCCTCTCTGGCCAGGGACTTTCGGAATACCTATGGAGAAATATCGAACGGGAGCCCTTGTCGCAGTGTCCGGGTCTCCACCAACTTGCCTGAATTACAGGGACGTCTCGAGCGCGAGCGGCGTTCCTAAGTTCGGGGGCCTTCTTGGCCAGGGGCTCTCGGAGTAAATCGTGAGGAAGTATCGAGCAGGAGCCCTTCTCGTCGTGGCTGGGCCTCCGCCGACTTAATTGACTTGCGAGGAAGTCTCGAGCGAGAGAGCCGTTCCTGAGTTCGGGGGCCTCTCTGGCCAGGGTGTCTCGGGGTAAACTAAATATGGTGCGGGAGCCGTTGTTGTCGTAGCTGGGCCTCCAAGGGCCCACATTTAGGCTCAAGCCAACGCTCGAGCGGGAGCCTCGTTTTCAGAGAAAATGTAACCGGCGTCGGGGCGAGAGCGCGCGGAACCTTCTCCGGAGATCAACAATACATATTATGTAGACATGGATACTCACAACACAAACAACATCAAAATCAACACCAACAACAACAACAACACCAACAATCAGTTCAAAACTGCTCACTCAGATCTGCTTGCGTGCATTCAGCACGTATATCCCAATCCCTCGGTACCCGCCCTCTTCGTCTTCGATCATGCCCCCCTGGGGGTATATCTTCCTTACCTGCCACGTGCATTGAGAGCAGCCCTTAAAACAGGGGAAGAGAAGACGGATGGAAGGGGGAGGGAGAAGGAGGGAGAAGGATGGAGCACGAGAGAAATTAGCAGGAGATGGCCTAGGAGCAGAAAACTCGTGGCAGAACCCGACGGGCAGATCGGGCCGGCAGACCCTAGCAGGCGAGCCGGGAAGGCGGGCCGAGGCTACCAAGTCAAGCAGGCGGGCCGCTGAAGCGCGAACCCCGAACCACGAGAAGGTCTCGAGCAATAGCGCGATTCCCAAGTAAATCGTGAGAAGTGCCAAAGCGAGACCGTGATTACTGAGTGTCGGGGGCGCGCGGCGTCTGGATAAATTGCGAGGACGTGCCAGGCGAGAGCGCGATTTCTGCATACATTGTCAGGAAGTCCAGCGCGAGAGCACGATATTGAAATGATTTGTGGGGAAATATCGGGCGGGAGCCGTGGTTGTAAACCGGGGGCCAGGGGCACACTTTGGTGACACCACACTTCCCCTGCTAAAATACAAGGTGCGATCCCAGGGAGGGGCACTTCGATTGAAAAATACGATGGTTGCCGGAGGTGGGTGAGCAACAAACAATAGTCTGTAGAAATAAACAAAACCAGCAACACCACCAACAGCAACAGCAGCCCCAACAACAGCAAAAGCAGCATCAACGGCAACAACAACAACCACCACAACAGAAGCATCAACACCAACAAGAGCAGTAACAACAACAGCAACAACAACAACACCTACAACAAGTATAGCATTAACAACAACATCATCAATAACATTACCCAAAACATCAAACACTGCAACAACCACAACAGCAACAGCACCATAAACAGCAACAACAATAGCAGGAGCAACAGCCGCAGCAGTTTCAGCAACAACAACAACAACAGCAGCAGCAACAACACCAATAGCCATTACACCAACAATACAAACCACCACCACAGCAAGAACACACACACACGACAATAACAACAACAACCACGTCAACAAAAACAACGACAACAGCACCAACAACACCAACACCAACACCAACAACAACAACAACAACAACAACAACAACAACAACAACGGCACTTCCAACAACAACAGCAGCAACACCAACACACACACACAACACCAACAACAACCACAACAACCAGGCAACCCGTGTCTCTGAGATCAAGAGAGCACCTGGACGACGGCGCCAATGGGGGGCCCGCCTGTGCGCGTGGCCCGGACGGCAATGTCTTACAGAGGCGGCGCCCGTCCAGAGCGCGAGCGCGGCTGCCCACTTATTATAGCGCGCGCGGAGCCCGCACAGTACAGTGGAGGCCTGTCCACAGAAAACCTTCCACAAGAAACCCAACCCTGGAACCTCAGGACGTCCACTGATTTTTGGTATGGGGACGTCACGCTTTCCATGGCAAAACCATCGAAATCCAAGAAACCCAGGGCACCCTGGAGGCACGCAGAGTGCTTCCTGGCATGGGCGCCCACTATATAACTTGAAGAAGAGCACGCGCGCGCGAACGTGGCCCGCACTGCACTGCCTGACACGGGCGGTGTCCCTTGCGCGCGCGTGGCCAGCAGGGTAGGAGTTGGCACATTGCGCACGGGCGGCGAGCATGTTTTCACCTGGCAGGCGAAACACACCAAGCCAGGTCCGGTCTGGCGGTGCTCGAGGCCAGGGTCAGGGTGAGCCGTAGGGTCCGAGGTAGTGGCTAGGTGAGCGGTCGGATCAGGAGTCAGGGGGTGAGGGAACCGAATCAGGGCATGTGCGCGAGCAAGCACTTGCGCAAGGGTCAGGACAGAGGTGGTGGCAGGCACGGGAGCATAGGGGAGCAGAGAGGAGAGCGAGGAGGAAGGGGAGGGTCATAGCAGAAGAGAAAGGGCGGAGGAGAGGCGAGGGGAGGAGGGGGGGAATATCGACGCAGAGGGACGGCGGAGAACGGAAAGCGACAGCGAAGGAGGGCGAATGGAGGGGCGAGCATGGGGGAGGGAAGCATGGGGAGAGCAGGAGGGTAGGCGAGGGTAAGGGGAGGGGGGATCAACATGGAGGCAGAGGGACGGCGGAGCACATGAACACGACAAGCAACGATGGACGATGACGCCCGCTCCCCACACCCCTCTCAGGTCTTTTCCTGGCCAATGCTTCGAGCCGCGTCCAGCCGTCGACGACGTCCGATGCCGTCGACGACGTCCGATGCCGTCCAGCGACGCCCGATGCCGTCCAGCGACCAATTCCCAAAAAATGACGACGTCGATGCCGTCCTCCGCCGTCGTCGTCGTCCTTCGTTGTGGTCGTCGTCGGCGCCGTCGTCAGCGCCGTGATCGGGGCGGTCGTCGGATCCGTCGTCGCAGTCGTCACCGCAGCCACCGCCGTCGTCGTCGACGTCGTGGTCGTGGTGGTCGTGGTCGTGGTGGTCGTGGTGGTCGTGGTGGTCGTGGTGGTCGTGGTGGTCGTGGTGGTCGTGGTCGTGGTGTGGTGGTGGTCGTCGTCGTCGTCGTCGTGGCCTCAGTCGTCGTCGTAGATCGTCGTCGTAGGCGCCAGGCCTGCCGGCG
>CAUYUJ010014974.1:55009-100009 GCA_963575745.1 Prorocentrum cordatum
CCTCCTCCTCCTCCTCCTCCTCCTCCTCCTCCTCCTCCTCCTCCTCCCCCTCCCCCTCCCTCCCCAGCGTATGGTAGTGGTGGTCGAAAATGGGCCAATCGTCCTGAAGGGAGGCTGCCGCGCAGCGGCCGCCGCGTCCGCAGCCTACGCAGCTCGGCAGCGCGGCGGCCAGGGGGGGTCTGCCTGGGGAAGACACCACCCGGACATGGTCGCGGCGCAACAACGAAAATCAGGACGGGAGGTTTGGGGCCGTCTTCGGCCTCTGGGGGCCCTTCCTGGGCCTCGGGAGCGTCACAAAACGATTCGGGACGAGAAGCCAGTCCCGGGGAAAAGGTCGGGACTTCCAGGGGGCCTGTCCTGAAAAAGCAAGACGTCGCATGTCTGGGAAGGTACCCGTCGGACGGAACAAGTGGGTAGAAGCATGTAGGAAGGCATTGGAAACATAAAAGGTTCCCGCCCGCAGAGAGAAGCCGTTCGACCCTTGATGTAGGAAGGCGGCTAAAGTTGATTGGGATCTGGAAATCCACAAATACCTACGTTCAACGACCGGCGTGTACCAATATACCGCTGCTCCACAGACCTCTCCTGGGGCCCGTTCTGACCAGCGCTTCGAGGCGAGTCCAGCCGTGGCCACGAGGGCGCCCCAAGAGGCCCAGCAAGGCCAGGTGGCGATCAAAACCCGCGAGCCAGGATCCTCGACACGTCGACGACGACGGCGAATCCAGCCGTGGTGACGAGGGCTCCCCAGGACGAGCAGCGGTATCCGCAGCTGTTCCTCCTCCGACTGCCGTGGCAAGCGCCGGCTGCGGCGGGCCAACCTGCCGAGATGAGCAGGACAACCAGCAGCTGGCGAGGCGCCGGGGGGCGCCGCCCCACGCAAAAGCCAGTGCCGCCCGGGGCGCCGTCCCAGCGCCCTGGGCGAGCGCGCCGCGCGCCTGCCACGCCACGCGAGTCGTCGCGCATCCTGCACGCGCTCGCGCACGCGACCGCTCGCGCCGTGCTCGCCTGAGCCGATGAGCCAGCCGTGCGGGGCAACTTCGAGGCAGAAGCCCTTGGGAGCAACAAGCAGCACATGTTGTGTGCATGTGTGCCATGTGTGCCACGTATCATATTGAACGCCAGGCGGTCGACACGTCATGTGTCAATCAGATGGTATGGCAGCTCTTGGCAGCACACGATAATCGCCTGTCATCGTTGACAGCGCATGGAGGCGCAGCTACGGTATTGCACCCGGCGTATGCAATAACATAGCTGCGCCACCACGCACGTCATACAGACGCCAGTGCCATGAGTGAGATTGTTTCCAAGTTGTTGGAGGACGCCCCTTCCATGCAGAAAGCTACGGTCGCAAAGACAGACAAGGCGCTACCTGCTTCCAGTGTCCGTCAGGCCCTTACCCCTGCAATGTCCTAGTGGGTATCCGTGATGCACTCTCACACGTTGCACCATACGTGCGTCGCAAATACATCACTTCGCGGCCACAGACTTACCACACACACGCCTCAGACAGGTTCCACGCATGCCCTTCCGGCAACGGCGGTTCCACACGGCCTCGGCTGGGCTGCCACAGCCCCAGGACGGACCCAAGACCGCCCTCAGGTGGCCCTCCTAAGCTACGGTTCGGTCGGGCACGTCCCCCTACAGCCAGATCTTGTGCGAATGATCAGCCAACACTGTCGGCGTATGTGGGATGTCTGTCCGGCCCCGTCGGCGGGGAACCGTCTGTCGTCCCCTTCTTCATCCCGTCCTCTCTCGCCAGGGGAGAGAGAGAGAGAGAGAGAGAGAGACAAAGAGAGAGAGAGAGAACACCGTTCCTCGTTCGGTAAACGGGTTAGCAGCTTGAGGGAATTCTATCCACGTCCTCATTACGTCAAAGGGAAGCCCCTTCCCTTGGACGTAATGAGGACGTCAAAAGGAATGGGTTTGACGTCAAAGGGAAGCCCCTTCCCTTTGACGTAATGAGGACGTAATGGGGAAGGGACCCCTTTGACGTCAAAAGGGTCCCTTCCCCGGCGGAGGGGGTCCAGGGGGGGGGGGGCTCAGATTCGCATCGCCTCTGAGGGTCCTCCTCTACCACGCCGTTCCTTCTCCAGTGCGCTGGTCCTCCTCTGGTCTTCCTCCCCAGGTGAGGAGGAGCCCCAGGGGGAGGGAGGGGAGTCAGATACGCATCCGTCCTTGGGGGTCCTCCTCCCCTCCCCTCCCCTCTCCAACGCCGGTCCTCCCCTGGTCCTTTTCCCCAGGGGAGGGGGGCTTAGGGGGGAATGTGTTGTTCCTTCTCCTTTTCCTCCTCCTCCTCCTCCTCCTCCTCCTCCTCTTCCTCCGTATCTCCGCCTCCTCCTCCTCCTCCTTCTCCTCCTCCTCCCCCTCCTGAGGCCCTCCTGGTCGTCGTCGATGTCTTTCAGGATCGGCGGCACTGGCCGTCAGGCCTTCCCAATCGAAAGTAGTCAAAGCATACCCCAAAAATGTCCACAATACTAGGCCAATCATCCCAAGACTATTTTTTTACTACTTCTGAATATTCCCCCTGCAGAGGGATAGGCCTGACTTAAAGCCAGGGCGGCCAGGGCGAAGGCGAAGGGCAAGATCCCAGTCCTCCGCTGCCTGGTGCTCGACTGGCGGGCGTGATACCCTCTTCTCTTCGGGGGAGGGGGGGGGCGCCGACAACCCAAGACCGCCCCCAAATGGCCCTCCTAAGCCAGGGCGGCCAGGGCGAAGGCAATATCCCAGTCCTCCGTTGCCTGGTGCTCGACTGGTGGGCGTGACGCCCTCTTCTCCTGGGGGGGGCGCCGATACGCACAAGAGTCTTGCGGCGTCCGCGAGAGTCTTGCGGAGTCCGCGGCGTCCGCGGAGGACGCGGGGAAACCCAGGAGAGAGGGCAGGAAAAGGGGGAGGAGGTGGCGGGAAGGGGGGGAGGTATGGAGCCCTCTTCCCCCCATTCCTCCTCACCTGCCTGAACCTCCCCATCCTGCCTGCACAGCCGCACGGGAGCGTCCGGAAGCCGCCTGGAGCGTCACAGAAGACACCCAAAACCTAAAACCTAAAACCTGGACGTCGACGTCGTCGTCGTCGCCGTCGTCGCAATGGCATTCCCACTCGTCGTGTTCGTCGACGCGCGCGCCTGGTACTCCCAAAAGCGGACGCCGCCCCCGGCCGAAGGGCGCGCGCGCGAACGGCACGAGGCCCGCGCTGGGCGCGGCCGAGGTAGCCCCGCCACACGCGCTGGATCTCCAGTGTGGCCCACAGCTCCTCGGGGGCAGGCTCTTCCTCCTGCCCCAGGTTGCTTCTCCCTCCTCCCGCCTCTCCCTCCTCCAGCCTCCTCCTCCTCCTCCTCCTCCTCCTCCTCCTTCTCCCTCCTCCTCTCCGCCCCCCTCATTTCCCATGCCGACCAAGGTTTGTGAACACTAGCGAGCAGCAAAGCTGAGGCCACCCTCAGCGGGCAGAGGCGTGTTAGCCTGGCACATCAGCGCGACCCCGCGACTCAGAACTCGAATTCGGCCCATGGCGCCGCGGGATCCTGAAAGACGCGGGAGCATCGTTAGGCCCGTTAGGCGACCTCTCTCTGGGCTCTAGCAGCCTCCAGGGACCTCTGGAGACAGTCAGCATACTCGTTGAGTTTCGAGGGGGCGATACCAAACCTCGCACACATCTGTTGTGTCGTCCACTTCCCGCCCCACACACCGTCCGCCGCCGCCCCCCATCCGTTCTCAGACCCAGCGGGAGGAGCGATGGAGGTGCTCTTCAGGCCGAGGCAGGCAGCAACTGCCGATCGTGCAGCCCATCCGAAAAGCACCTTCCGACGCTCCAAGAAAAGCACCTCCAAGAAAAGAAAAGCCCCTTCCAAGAAAAGCACATCCAAGAAAAGAAAAACAACTCCAAGAAAAGCACCTCCAAGTAAGCTCCGCTTACTGGGGGGCCCATCCACGAAAAAGCACCTTCCGAAGCTCGCTTTCGCTGGCGTCGGAGGGCGGTGGTCGAAGATGACGGCCGACATTCCTGGCAGGGGCTCTCGATTCCACCCCACGCGCACGCACCGGAACTGAGGCAAAAGATTACAGGGCAATTTTGAATACATGGGATTTGATTAAATATAGGATTTTTAATACATGATCAATTTATGAAAAAATATGCATAAAATCATCGTTGTGTTTGATACTCAACCCTGCATGTTTTATACATGATCCGCACGCAGAGCATGTATTAAAAACGGCACTGTACCGTGGAGCCTCGGGCGACGGGAAACCCATCTGGGCCAGCAGCACGGGTAGTGGGCAGGGGGCGTGCTTGGTGAGACGCATGTGCATGGCCAGCTCGCGAGCCACTTCAGCCGAGAGGAACACACCCGTCGCGGCACGGGGCCTCACGGACACCGCCCGCAAGGCAGGGTCGACGGCCAAATCCTCGCGGGCCGCCCTGACTTCTGAACGCTGGGCCTTGTCTGGCAGCGGGTCCGAATCTCGGGTGCCACGGTCGGCCATGAGCACCTCCTGCTCCCCCGCCCGGCAAATCACCTGGCCAACCATGTGACTCAGGGCGCGGATCTGGCTTCGGGCCGAGCTGGTGTCTGGGTGGAGGGCGGCTCCTCTCTTGGCCAACTCGTCAACCCGATCGGAGCCTAATTTGTTAAGCAAGGTTGTGCGACCCGCGTCGACGTCACCCCAGGGAACAGTGAGCTCTCACATTGGTCACCGTCGGCGGCCCTGCGGCGCACACATGATGAATCCTGCTCCACAAGTGTGCACTGCGCGAGCTAGCCGAGACAGAGCCGACTGGGACGAGGAGGCATCCGACCGTGCCTGCACAATCGATGAAATCTGATGCTCGCTCAGCAAATTTACACATCCTCTTGCCGCCATGAAGACAGCGAAGTCTTCTCCGTCTCGCGCCGTCTGGAAGAGGCCTGCCTCGTACGGCACCACCCCGTAACACCCCGCAACGACCCCCCATCGTCGTTCACCTGGGCGAGGCCCCAACCAGCTCGCGAGAGGAGGGGGTCGGCCGGATTTTTGGACGACCTGTCCGAGAAGATGTTCCCCGACAGGCCGCCTGACGCGGGCCTGTCGACCCAAACGATGTGGAGTGGGAGGCACGAAGAGGAGGAACGAGCTCAAGAGTGAGCGGGACAATGCCTGCCGCCGCCTTGTCGAGGTCCTGAGCCCAGGATTCAAGACGCGTGGCGGCTTGCCTGACCGAGGGGTCCAGAACCGACCTTCGTTCAACCTCGAACGCATCGCAGCAAAGCCTCCGATGGACAAGAGTGCCTGGCGCACTCTGGCACAGCGCGCATAGGGGGGAGCTGGACTCTCTGCATCCGAGACTGCGATGCGAGACTCCTGACCGCCTCTTGGTGGTGCGGCGTCCAAAGCTTCTTGCATGGGCCTTCCATGGCCTGCCGAAGAGGGGCCCCAACGAGGGGCCCAAGCCAAACCTTGAAAGAGGCCCTGGAAGAACGCGCCTGGACATCCGAAACCTGAGCGGCCGCAAGGCGGGGCCATACAACACACCCGCTGGGGCGCCAGGGCTATCACATCGAGTCCCTCTCCATGCTCAGGTGGTTACTGATTTGGCATCTAAAACCTGCCTTCCCCTCGTCCACCTCCTCCTCCCTCCTCCCTCCTCATCCAGCCTCCCTTCTCCCTGTTCTATCCTCACTCAACCCTTCTCCTCCTCCTCCCCCCTGCCTCCTCCCTACTCCCTCCTCCTCCCCCCCTCCAACTTCTCATCCAATGTTTATCCTTCGTCTTATTATTCGTAGTGCTACCAATATTGCGACTCTTAATATCAGTCTAGATATTCATATTGTGATTCGGCGTATGCCTACTAGATCAGTACGTTGTTAATCTCGTATTCGTCGTTGTATTACGAATGAATAGTATCATCAATGTTAGCTTTAATATGGTTGTGACATTCTCCGTCTCATTCCCATCCTCCTCCGTAGCAACATCATCCAAACACAGCATCATCATCGCAAACAGCATCAGCATCACCATCATGACCATCATCATGATCATCAACAACATAAACACAATGATTATATTCAGCAGCAGCATCATCAGCATCGTCATCATCAGCAATCGTATCATCGTAATCGTCATCAGCATCAACATCATCATCGTCGTCACCATCGCCATCCATCATAACCATCACATCACCACCACCATCACATCAACACCACCATCATCACCCCCCTCACCATCACTATCAGCATCAGCATCACCAGCATTAGCATCACATAACCATCAACACCATCAACGTCATCATCATCATCATCACCATCAGCATCATCACCATCTTTACTATATTTGACATCATCCTCATCCTCAGCATCATCATCAATATCAACATCATCATCACCATCATCACCATCATCATCACCAGCAGCAGCAACATCCCCCCTGTCCGCCCATTCCTCTTGCTGCTGTTCCTCCTCCTCTGTTTCGTCCTCCTCCTTCTGTTCCTCCTCCTCAATGTCATCCGTTCTTATCTGGCTACTGGTCCTCGCCCCCGTTCTGCTATTCCTCGTCGTCCTCCTCCTGTGTTCCGTTTTCCTCCTGCTCCTCCTCCTGCTGCTCATCCTCCTCCTCCTCCTCCTGCCCTTCCTCCTCCTCCTCCTCCTCCTCCCCCTCCTCCTCCTCCTCCTCCGGCGGCTTGCACATTGCACAGCGTGGCGCCCGTCCGTGGCCTGGGTCCGAGCAGCGCTGGGGCCGAGGCCTCGCAAGCGACCCCGCCGTGGAACTCGGGCTGTGGCAGCTGCCGTCGGCCAACGAGATGCTCCTCCACGGCGAGTGCGACGGCTTCGTCACAGGGGATGTCTACACGAACGGCAGCCTCCTCTACGGCGCCTACGCGGCGCTGCGGCGAGGAGGATGGTGTTTCGTGCAGCTGGCGGAGAGCAACGGATTGAAGTATGCGGTCTACGGGCCGCTTCCAGGTGGGCAATGGGACCAGAGCATCTACAAGAGCGAACTCGTGGCCGTCCTGCGAGTCCTCCAGGTGGCCTGTCCGCCCATCCGCGTCTGGTCCGACTGCCAGGCCATCCTGGACGGCTTCGCGCGCGGCCCCGCCTGGGCCGAGCACCCAGCCACCCTGCACAGCGACTTGCGGCGGGAGTGCTGGGAGCGGATCGCTGAAAATGGGGGAGTAGGGCCTAGAGGCATCAGCTTTAGCAACATGAAAACGCACGCCACTAGACAACAGAGGGCTCAAATGGGCTCCTCTCGTTTCACGGTAAATAAATACGCCGAGGATCATGCCAAGCTAGGGGCCCAGCAGCAACAACATGCGCCGTGGCACAGAGCAGCGTATATCCAGCGTTATAAACTTGTTTCAGATGTGCTAGAGTTCGCAGCCTATGTAGCAGTGCTTGGGCAAGGGCTCGTTGACACCTCCGATGGTTCAGAACCTCCCACAGAGGCTCCGAGCCATCCCAGGCCCCCCGACCCCGAGCCTAGCGGGGATGTGTAGAAGCCTGCCCGACCTCTACCTTCGCCGCCTGGTCCCCCCCCCCTCCGTGGGGTTGCTGGACGGGGACGGAGGTAGGATCGAACGGGCCCGCGCCAGAGGCCACCAGGTGGTGCGCCTCCCTCGAGTAGTATTCTGTCGGTCGTGCGCTAGGTACGACACTGATCGATGGATAGGACTTTTGACCATCCTCGGAAGATCTCTGGACGTTTAAACCGTTTGTGGCAAGGTCGGCACCCCACCACGAACAGGCCGTTTTGATTTTGCCCCACCCAATACCTCCCAGGAAAGGCCTGGGGTGAGGGAAGAGGCATCCGGACAGGTAGGTGGCACCCCCGCGGCGGTCCTCCCTCACCTAGCTGCGCAATATCCTGCAATATCCTCCTCCTCCTTTCTCTCCTCCTCCTCCTCCTCCTCCTGTTCCTCCTCCTGTTCCTCCTCCTCCTCCTCCTCCTCCTCCTCCTCCTCCTCCTCCTCCTCCTCCTCCTCCTCCTCCTCCTCCCCCCCTTCTGATCCCAGCGGAGGGCCCTCGATCCCCCGAGGGCGCTCCTCCTCGGCGGAGACGGCCTCGCGCCACATCCTGTTGCGGACCTGGCAGGCGGCGGCCACGCGCCGCCGCGCAACGAGAGAGGGGCAAGAGCACGTCTGACACGGCGTCTTCCAGCCACGCCTGGATCCCCCCCTTGTTTCTCCTTCCTCCCTTTCGTCCTCCCTTTCGTCCTCCCTATTCCCTCCCGTTTTTCCTCCTCCTCCTCCTCCTCCTCGTCCTCCTCCTCTCCTCCTCCCCCTTCCTCCTCCTCGTCATCCTCCTCCTCCTGACAAACCTGTTCTTCCTTTTCCTCCTCCTCCTCCTCCTCCTCCGCCTTCTCCCCCCCTCTTGTTTATCCTCCTCCTCCTCTTCCTCCTCCTCTTCCCTCCTTCACTTCCTCCTCAACATCCGCCTCCACCTCCCCCTCCTCGTCCTCAAAATCATGGCAGGTTGGGGCTATCAGGCCCCTATCGGCGATCAATGGGCGATTGGGGGTCGATGCGTCCCCACCCTAAGCCTATCCCTCCCTATCGTTGCCCCCGAGAATGTTGTGGGGAACGATAAACAAAATAGTTCCCGATTGCGGACGGTTCCGGGGTTCGTGGCGTCAGTCCTGCTTCCGCGGTGTGCTTCTATGAAACCCTATTTTGGGTGCACCGGCTCAGGTCAACGAAATTGCCCCCCCCCCCTCCTGGGGCATCCGTGGACCCAGCCCGCACCAAGACGCGAAGCGGAGCTCTTGAACCCCTTGCCCCGGTCAGCAAATGCACAGGCAGGGCTGTCCTGCAACCGGGGCCGAAACCTCCCCCCACGTTCTGGCACGCCCAGAGGGAAGCACCTGCTACGCAGTCTCCCAGGCGTTCCTGAGCGACCCGCGCAGTACACCCCAGACTGTGCTGGAAGGGCGGGTGGGGCACGTCTGGGGGCAGGGCGGGACTGGAAACGCTCCCGCCCACCCACCCTTGAACAAACGATCACGGGACCACGAACGCACACGCCGTGCTGCCCCTCCGCCTCCCCGCAATACACAATACCCTGCGCGTACAAAGTGCAGATTCGGCTCCCGCATCGTCGTCGACTTCATCGTCTGAGTCATCGTCGTGACGACTGAGACTTTCGCCGCTGGCTCAGCACAGGAGGGGGGGCGGAGGCCAGGAAGCCGCGAGCGTAGCGCTGCACGGTGACCACGTGCTTCTCCTGTCCGCAGGGGCGCCTCACCGACACCTCCTCCTCGTTGTCCTCCTCCTCCTCCTCCTCCTCCGCCTCCTCCTCCTCCTTCTCCTCCCACCCGTTAATTCAAACATGGGGAGTGTCCCTCCTCCTCCTCATTCTTCGAGACCTCCCCCTGAATCGAGAGTTTGTTTCACGGCCTTCACCTGCTCTTCCTCCTTCCCCTCCTCCTCCGCCCGCCCGCCAGCTACAACGACGACTACGAACAGGCTCGAGGCGTGTGAACATTTCGGGGCGTTTATGAAAGGCACCAGAGGCCTCCAAGGACCTACTGAAACCTCCCGAGGCCTCCCGCAACCCGCCTCCTCCTCTTCCTCCTCATCCGGGTCCTGCCAACTCGGCGCGAGAGAGCCAGCAGCATCCACCAGCAGCATCATTGTCAGCATCATCATGCTTACCATGATCAGTAGCATCATCATCATCAGCATCATGGTCATCATCATCATCATCATCAGCATCATCATCATCATCATCATCATCATCATCAGCATCATCAGCAGCATCATCAGCATCATCAGCATCAACATCAGCATCAACAACATCATCATCAGCAGCAGCATCATCATCAGCATCATCATGATCAGCATCATCATCTTCACCATCATCATCATCATCATCATCATCATCATCATCATCATCTACGCATCATCATCATCAGCAGCATCATCATCATCACCACCACCGTCATCATCATCATCATCATCATCATCATCATCATCATCATCATCATCATCAATATCATCATCAGCATCATCATCAGCAGGTGCAGCATCATCCACATCATCCGCATCATCGCCACCACCATCACCATCATCAAACTCAGCATCAGCATCATCAGTATCCCCATCATCATCAGAATCGTCATCATGAAGATCACCATCATCATCATCATCGTCATCATCATCATCATCATCATCATCATCATCATCATCATCTACGCATCATTATCAGCAGCAGCATCATCATCATCACCACCACCATCATCATCAATATCATCATCAGCATCATCATCATCAGGTGCAGCATCATCCACATCATCCGCATCATCGCCACCACCATCACCATCATCAAACTCAGCATCAGCATCATCATTATCCCCATCATCATCAGAATCGTCATCATCATTATCATCAGCATCATCATCGTCGGTATCGTCGGCATCGTCATCGTCATCACCATCCTCATCAATATCCTCATCCTCATCCTCATCATCAACATCATCAACATCGGCATCGACATCGACATCGTTATCGCCACCACCATCACATCACCATCATCGCCACCATCAGTACCGTCACAATAATCGACATTGCCACCACAACCTCAATAATCTTCATCGTTGTCATGACCATCACCAGCATACGATCACGTCCATGATAGCCACCAGCACAACAGCGTCAGCACAACAAGCACCACGCACATCACCATCAACACGAGTATACTCACCATCATCATCAGCAGCAACAATATCAACATCAACAACATCATCATGGCAAACATCATAATCATCTCCACAATCACCGTACTGGACCGTCACCACCGTAAGACATCACCATCAGCCTTCTCAACGTCATAATCACCCTCAGCATCATCGTCATGCTCGATGTGACCTGCCCGACTTGCCTTGACTTGACACTCCAGCCGTCGTCGGACTGTCGTCGGGCCCCGCCAATGCCCCCCTGGCGACGACGACGACGGCGAGGAGGGTCGAGGCTGCTTGAGGACCTTCGAGGGTTCGGGAAGGGTCGGGCTGTTTGAGGACCGAGGAGGATCGAGGCTGTCTGAGAAGGAGAATCCAGTTTGTTCGAGGATCGAGGAGGATCAAGGAGGACCTTCCAGGGACCCCTTCAGGCCTCCACAGTCCTTCCCCTGTCCTGGTATTCCTGCTCCTCTCTCGCGCTCCTCGCCCTCGCCATCGCCCTCCTCCTGGCCGTCATCCATCCTCAACATCTCGATTACTCATCATCAAAAGTCGTTGTTGAGTATAGGTTATCATCCTTTTCGGTAACAGGTTGAATTGTCCGATCCTCATCCTGCTGTCTCTAGACATCCTCGTTCACCTACTCCACGATCTCGTTCTCTTCCTCATCCACCTCCCAATCATCCACTATTATGTCTGTGCCTTCTGCTCCCCCTCCGCCTCTCTATCCTCCTCTCCTTTCTCTCCGTCCTAGCCCCTCCTCACTTTGCCCCCTCCTCCGTCCCTTCTCCTCCAACTTACCCTCCTTCCCCGCTCCTCCCCCTGCGCAACCTTCCCTGCCTTCCTTCTCCCTCTGTATTCTCCTCATTCCACTTGCGCGCGCCATGAGACGCAAATCTGGAAGGTGCGGCCAGATCTGATAGACCCAGACAACACCCTACAGCGATCGGCATGCGAGAGGTTTCCCTAGGAGGCCCCGTGCGTGCCGCCGAAGTAGCGCAGATGCTGGCATCAACGATGCTGGGGACCTTGGGAGAGTCTCGCGGCTTGGGGCCCCTGGAGCCATCCACGGTCTCCGGGACCGTCAAAACACGGCACACGAGCAGGAGCTGGCCCTGAGGGAAGCCCCCGGGTCCGGGCCCCGCTTCCCTGCTTCAGGAGGTGGGCAGGTCAGCAGGACACACACCAAAGACACATCCCTGGCCTGGACTTGGGCAACAATGAAGCGGCGCTGCAGGACAGCTCGGCTGACACATGGATGCATCGTAAGCGACGGGCCAGGGACGCAATTCGGAGGTGGCGGAGGACCGAGCGGAGAAAGGTGAGGAAGAGCAAGAAGACCGAGACGAACCCCCCACCCCCCTAGGCCGGCAGCCGTGCAGAGGCCTTCCCTCGGCCTCCTCTCGCCGCCACCGTGGTGGCGTTCTTGTCGGCGTCGTCGTCGTCGTCGTCGCCGCCGCCGCCGCCGCCGCAGTGGTTCTCGTCCTCCTCCTCCTCTTCGTCGTCGTCCTCGTCCTCGTCCTCGGCCTCGTCGGCCTCGTCGTCGTCCTCGCCCTCGTCGTCGTGGTCTGCCAGTAACGAGGCTCCTGCTGCTGAAACTGGCGCATCAGGTCTCTGTACCTCGGGGGGGGCCGGCGGCGGATGTGGGGGGGGGAGCTGCTCGCTCTCCTTCTCCTCCTCCCCACTCCTCCTTATCCTCCACCTCCTCCTCCTCCTCCCCCTCCTCCTCCCCCTCCTCCCCGCTCATCCTCCTCCACCTCCTCCTCCTCCTCCTCCTCCTCCTTCTCCTCCTCCTCCCACCCCTCCGCCTCCTCCTCCCTCTCCTCTCCTCCTCCACCGCTCCTCCTCCTCCCGCTCCTCCTCCTCCTATCTCCTCCTCTCAACTCCTCCTCCTCTTCTCCTCCTCCTCTCCTCTCCTCCCTCCTCCTCCCCGCTCCTCCTCCTCATCATCATATGTTTCCTCCTCCTGCTCCTCCTCCTCCTCTTCTCATTTCTTCTCCTCCTCCTCCTCGTCCACCTCCTTCCCCTACGTATTTATCTGCCCTGTTATTTTTCCTCCTCTTCCTCCTCCTCCACCTCCTCCTTCTCCTCCGCCTTTCCCCGTCTCCTCCATCTCCCCCCTCCCTTCTCCCGCTCTTTCACGTGCCACTTCTGCCCCTCCTCCTCCTCCTCCTCCTCCTCCTCCTCCTCTTCCTCCTCTTCCTCCTCCTCCTTATCCATCACCCCATGTTTACGTAACGCTTGCCACGTTCCTCCTCCTCCTTCTTCTCATAATTACCATCCTACATCCTAAACGCCCCCCCTCCCCCACCTCCTCCTTCGCCTCCTCCCCCCACATCCCCCCCTCTGTGCCCACTTCTCCCTCCTGCCCCATCCCCTCGCGCGCGCGCTCCAGCACGCATCGGAGCGGTGCCAGCAAGGGGGGGAGACGACGACGACGAGATGGAGGACACGGCGACGGCGACGACGACCACGAGGGACAAGTGTGAGAGGGGATGTGCAAGAGTTGCCGCCGTCGCGAGGCGATGCAGTGAGAGGAGGGGTGGAAGCGGTGGTGAAGAAGAAGCGAGGATGAGGAGAAGAGGGAACCACGTGAGGAGGCTGGGGGGGAAGTAGGAAGCGGTCTCTCCTCCTCGTCCTCCTCTTCCTCCTCCACCTCCTCCTGCTTCTCCCCCTCCTGCTCCTCCTCTTCCTTCTCCTATTCGTCGTCGTCGTCCGCTTTATTCTCGTCCTCCTCCTGGTCCTCCTCTTCTTCCTCGTTCTCCTGCTCCCATGTTGCGTGCTCCTGATGCTCCTCATCATGCTTCCACTTCTCCTGACACTCCTGCCCGTCGTCGCCGACGGCGACGTCCACCTCGCTGTAGTCACCGTCGTCCTCTTCCTCCTCCTCCTCCTCCTGCTCCTCCTCCTCCTCCTCCTTCTCCTTCTTCCCCCCCCCCCCATCCAAAGACATTGTAGCATTGCTCAGGCGGCATGGCCAGAGTGCGCTCGCCCCTGGCGGCCACCGCACACATTGGTGGGCCCGTTTTCCACCACCACCACCCTAAGTTGGAGGGGGAGGAGGAGGAGGAGGAGGAGGAGGAGGAGGAGGAGGAGGAGGAGGAGGAGGAGGAGGAGGAGGAGGAGGGGGGGATGAGACCGAAGAGGAGATGGAGGAGGAGGAGGGGAGAAGGAGGAGGAGGAGGAGGACCCCCTCCGCTCCCCCTCCAACTGATGGTGGTGGAAAGCAGGCCCGTCAAAGCTTGTGCGGGTGATGCCGGCTCGAGCCGCGCGCACTCGGTGGTAAAAGGTGTCCACAATCTGCGCGGGTGGAGGGCCAGCCGCTCTTGCACAATACGCGGTGCTCTCTCCACGCCGCCGCGCACGCCTGCCGCAGGACCTGCGGGCGGCTGCACGGACCGTAATGGGCCTGCGTTCCATCACCACCGCCACCATAAGTTGGAGGGGGGAAGCAGGTGGAGGAGGAGGAGAAGGAGGACCCCCTCCCCCTCCAACTTCTGGCGGTGGTGGTGGTGGGAAACAGGCCCATCATAGGGGGGGGCTCGTTTCCAAAACGCGGCTCTCGCCTCAGCACCGCGAGAAGTACTAACACAGAGCCCACAGGCTACAAGGATGGGGGCCGAATCTTTCTCCATATGCGGCCCTCGACGCACACTCAAGTCTCAACAAGCTCACCTTTGGACGGATGGGCGGACGAGCTCCTGCCTGAGCGATGGCGCACATTCGTTGCAGAGCTTCGCAACAGCTACAAGCGTGGAGGAATCTAACTTCTCAACATGAAGCTCTCGCTTGACTCCAAAAATCCTGCGACACGAGATTCAAAACGGTGCAACCAATTCACAGGTGGGAGACGGCTCCCTTTCGAAAAGGGGCTCCCGCTAGAGACCTTCGCCGAGTGTATGCTCAGGACTGCGGCAATGCATAACTCTCACTTGCACGGATGGTGGCCATCCCTTACCAACACGGGGGTATCGTTCGACACTGTCTTGAGCTTTCTCATGCTGCCCCTTTGAACATGTTCCAACTAGAAAGATGGAGGGCCGATCATGCACAAAACGGGGCTATCGCCTGAGTGGCAGTCCCAACAAGCGACTAGGGGGTCGAGGTCCGAAGTGGAAAGGCACACTTGCAGAGACTCAAGAGGAGGGGACTTGGGACAGGAGAGTGTATCATGTCATCGCTGATGCATCCTGGGTGTAATCTCTGGTCCGCCTCCTCTCCTCCTCGGCACCTCCATCCTGAATCCTCCCTCCTCCCCCCCTCGGAGGAGGGCCAATTGAGACAACGGCGACTCTCCCGCACGGCTAAAATCTATTCAAAACCGATCACGGGTCCCCTCCTGTGGTCCAAAATGATCCGTTTTCCGCGGCAGATCCAGCCGTGTCAACGAGAAGGCACAAGGAGGCCACCAAAAGGAACAAACAACGCCAAGTAAGGCTGCCGTTGTCACAACTAGTCCTCCTCCGAGTTTGCGCGTCCCGCTCGAGGCACCTCTAATCTCCACCTCCTCCACCTCATCCATCCGCCCCCCTTTTCCCCCCTTCGCCCCCTTCCCCAAGCCCTCCTCAAGCCTCCCCTTCATCCCCTTCCTCACACCTCCTTCTCCCCCATCCCTCGTCAAAGAGCAGGGGATCTTATGAAGGGTCACATCTGGGCTTGAGTGCTCAAATAGTTCTGTGAAATCAATTTCGCTCTGATTTCGTCAATGGCCCCACAACTATGTTTGAACCGTCGAAACGGTGTATACGGAAACCACATCTATCTGCGAGAAACATGGACCAGCGAAAAAATACTCCATCCCTGTGAGCCGATGTCCCTGCGAGGATATTCTTTGCCAGGGCTTCTTCGGTGCCATAATCGGGCCGGCGGCGCCACATCGCATGCTATCTTTCCAACGCCTAACGTAAAGGTGGGGTTTGGGCCAGGCGTGGGGTCAGAGTAACATCGCTCTCAACGCGCCCTGAAAGAAGGGCATGTGAGCAACAAAAGAAAATGGTCTCACACACGATGACATAGCGACCTTACGCCGTAGCTTACTCGGGACGTCAGCGTTGCACACCGCCTGGAGACTCTTGCGCGTGACCTTTCGCGGGAATCTTACGCGCCAATGTCGGTGAAGGCCACGCTTCTGCGTCGCTCATGTGTCCAGGAGCTCCGGCCGCCCACGCCTTCGGCGAGGGGTGCCCTGCGAATACGTATGATATGATGCCCGCCCCTGGGCTGCACCAGGGGGGGACGAACAGATGCCGACACCGCTGCTGCCCGGACCTCCGAAACGCCTGAGCCCAAGCCAGAGTCAGTCGGCACGAGTTGCCGAGGGTGGCGCTGGTATTCCAAAGATGCGGGAGTGCGCTCGGGAGCAATGGCAGGAAGGAAGGAGGAGCCGTGTCGGTAGACCTGTTCCTTCTCTGATGTCCATGCCCTTTTTTCTCCATCCGCGAAGACGCCCAGGAATGAAAACTGCCAGCATCCCAACTGATGGGAAGGCAACTCTGTCGTGCTCCACCAGGCCGAGCTTAAGAGGGAGGAGGCCGGAAGGAGAAAGCGAAGGGGGCGGAAGAGAACAGAGGCCTCCTGAATGGGGTCCGAGTCGATGGAGTCGGAGGATCGCGCCGCATCGCCGCCGCATCGCCGACGCATCCGCGCCATCGGCGCGGAGAGAAAGTCGGCGCGCCGCGATCCTGCAAACCCCACCTGGGAGGCCCGGAGACAAGACCGAAGGCGCCCGCATCGGCGCCCCTCCAACGGCACTCCACCGACGGGAACTTTGGCCAGTGACCCAGCGAACCCAACCCTCCCCGATGTGGGCAACGCTGCAGTGCCAAGAAGCGGCCCTGCAACGGCAACTGCTTGAAGAGTACCCGTCAGTGAGTACCCGGTGCTCGGGAGGGGGCCAAGAGGGGGGCGTCCAAGAGGGGGGGAAGGGGGGGGGGGGCGGGGTGGGGGGGGGGGGGGGGGGCGAAAATCATGGCCGGCGGCATGTGCGCGGCCCAGGGTGGTGCCGGGGACGCATTGAAATAAGAAGAGGCGCCATGAAATCTGGGGAGGTTTCATGGCCCCCGCCATGATACACTCCTCCGCCCCCCTGGTCATCGCCCCCCTCTTTGCCGCCCCCGAAAAGCACCTGATTAGAGGGGACCCGTTACGGAGCCGCTGACCGCAGGTCCAAAGGCCGGAGGGTTCCAAAGAGGGCTTTTGGGGAGGAGTTTCGCCAGAGAGCCCCCCAGGGGCCTTGGAACCTCGTCAGAAAACAGGAGGTGCGAAGCCCCTGGGGGACCCCTCCTGGAAAACCCCCTCCCCCCAAAACCCCCCTTTGGAACCCTCTGGAGAGGCCGTGCCCCGGGCGGACGCCAGAGGTCCGCCCCCCCAAATCGCGACACCGCTCGATCGGCCGCTTGGATCGTTCCAACTTGCACGATCGGCCGCTCTGTGAGCGCCGGATCGCTCAACGACGGGCCGCTGCTGGGCCACGGGCGGCGTGCAACCTCACATGCACGCGCTGGGGCCGCCGCCGGCTGGCACAACGCGAACATGCCGCAGCCAGAGGCCGTGCCCCGGGCGGACGCCAGAGGTGCGCCCCCCCCCTCGCCGCGCCCCTGCCTCCTCCTCCTCCTCCTCCCCCTCGCCTCCTCCTCCTCCTCCTCCTCCTCCTCCTCCTCCTCCTCCTCCTCCTCCTCCTCAATCCTCCTCCTCCTCCTCCCCCTCCTCCTCCTCCCCCTCGTCTCCTCCGCCTCCTGCTCCCCCTCCTCCCCCTCCTCCTCCCCCCCCTCGCCTCCTCCGCCCGCCTCGAGCGGCCCTTCGCCCGAGCCGCCCGAGGCGCAAGCGCGCCAGGGGCCTCGAGTCCGCGGGCGCCTCCGCGGGCGGAGGGCCCGCCCGGAGAGTGCGGCGCCCTCGTCGTCGTCCTCGACCTCGGAGGTCGGAGGAGGCAGCGGAGGGGAGCGAAGAGTCTTCGCTCCCCTCCTCCTCCTCCTCCTGGTCGTTCGCCTCGTTAACCTCCTCGCCCTCGGTGCCCTCCTCCGCCTGCCTTCCCGCCCTTCCTCCCTCCTCCTCCTCCTGCTCCCCAGTCGCCCGGCCCTTCCTCCTCCTCGTGCCACCTTCTTCCTTCGCCTTCCTCCTCCTCCTCCTCCTCCTCCTCCTCCTCCCTCCTCCTCCTCCTCCTCCTCCTCCTCCTCCTCCTCCTCCGCCTCCGCCTCCGCCTCCTCCCTCCTCTCCCTCCTTCTCGCCTCCCCCTCCTCCTCCTCCTCCTCTCTCTCCTCCTCCTCCTCCTCCCTCCTCCTCCTCCTCCTCCTCCTCCTCCTCCTCCCCTCCTCCTCTTTTCTACCCCCTCCTCCTCCTCCTCCTCCTCCTCCTCCTCCTCCTCCTCCTCCTCCTTCCCTCCTCCTCCTCCTCCTCCTCCTCCTCCTCCTCCTCCTCCTCCTCTCCTCCTCCTCCTCCTCCTCCTCCTCCTCCTCCTCCTCCTCCTCCTCCTCCTCCTCCTCCTCCTCCTCCTCCCCCCCCTCCTCCTCCCCCTTCTAAAGCCTCCTCCTCCTCCTCCTCCTCTCCCTCTCCTCCTCCTCTCCTCCTACTCCTCCTCCTCCTCCTCCTCTTCCTCCTCTCCTCCTCCTCCTCTCCTCCTCCTCCTCCTTCTCCTCCTCCTCTTCCCTCTCTCCTCCTCCTCTTCCCTCCTCCCCATCCTCCTCCTCCTCCTCCTCCTCCTCCTCCGCCTCCTCCTCCTCTCCTCCTCCGCCTCCTCCTCCTACCTCCTCCTCCGCCTCCGCTCTCCTCCCTCTCCCATCCGTTCCTCCCCCCTCCTCCCTCCTCCCTCCTCCCTCCTCCCTCCTACCTCCCTCCCTCCCTCCTCCCTCCCTCCCTCCCGCCCTCCCTCCGCCCTTCCCTCCTCCCTCCCTCCCTCCCATCCCCCTATCCTCCTCCTCCTCCTCCTCCTCCTCCCTCCTCCTCTTCCGCCTCCTCCTCCTCCTCCTCAATCCTCTCTCCTCCTCCTCCTCCTCCTCCTCAATCTTCTCTCCTCCTGGATCCTAGATGGATGTCGTCGCCGCTGTCGTCGAAGTCGAGGTCGTCGGCGGAGAGGGAGGAGGGAGGGAGAGGCGCAAGGTCGAGGTCGTCACGCGCCCAGGAGGCTCAGGTGCGCCTTGAAGACGTGCGGATCCAGGAGATCGAGCTGCACTGACGAGCCCTGCCTGGCGACGTGGACGTCTTGATTCGGTCGTCTTGGTCTACCGCTCAGGTGCGCCTTAAAGACGTGCGGATCCAGGAGGTCGGCCTGGACTGACGAGCCCTGCCTGGCGACTTGAAGTCTTGACTCGGGCGTCTTGGTCTACTTCCCCCCTGCCTTTATCCCGGTTCAGCTTCCTTGTAAGCTCTGCTCCCTGCGAACAGTGCTTGGGCGCTGGAAGCGCTCTCCTCGGAAATACCATGGGATCGGCGGACGTGGCGCAACCTGTAGCATCTAGACTCGGGCGTCTTGGTCTGGAAGACGTCCCGCTGGGACCGGTCGCTCTCGGGGCAGAGGGCCCCTGGGCTGCCGACGAGGGCTCTCTCGCAGCGTCCGCGGCGAGAGCGGGGCGAGTCGTCCGAGCTTGGTCCTCATCCGCCAGCATTGGAGGCGGCATGGGGGTCTGAGCTGGTGGGGCTCCGAGAGAATCGGCCAACAAGGAGGGAAGACCGATCCGCTCACAATCGCTCCGGCCGGACCCCACCCAGGGTACAGGTCAATGTTTAATACATTGGATTTTTAATAATACGGGATTTTTGATACATGATTAATGCATGGATCAATGTATGCATGAACTTATCGTTGTTTTCGATGCTAAATCCCTGCTTTTTTAATACATGATCCGCACGCGGAGCATGTATTAAAAACGACTCTTTCACTCCGGATCCTCTCTTGACGGCCCCAGGGCCCGACACCGCCCCCCGCAGACCGAGAAGGGCAGAGCACCTGGTCGATAGGGGGCCGCATGCGAACCCTACCCTGCCCACCGCGATTTCTCAGGCCAGGGCGGGGCTCACTTCGCTCGGGAGCTCCCGAGCGAAGTGAGCCCCGCCCTGGCCCTCAGAAATAGTGGGGGGCAGGGGTAGGGTTCGCATGCGGCCCCCTTGTCGAACCCCGCGCCTCGAGCCTGCCCTCCCGCCGACTCCCGCAGCCAGTGCTGGGCCACCTCCGTCGGGCGTCGCTGGAGGTGCCTGGCCCAGGGTGCCCCCGAGGATGCCCAAGGAGGCTCCCACGGCCGCCAGAGCACCCCTCACGAGGCCCGGGGGGCTCCGTGGCTCCACGCTGGCACGAAGAGCTGGGGGCACCTCGGGCCAGGGGCGTCTTTGCAGAAGAAAAAAAGGAAAAACGCGATACACATAAACTGTTTGGCGCTGCGCGCGGATTTCATGCATCTGCGCAGGACCATCCTCCCTGGCGCGCGGAAAGCGCCAGGGGCGGCGCCAGAGGCGCCGCCAGGGGGGGGGGGGGGGGCCCAGCGCGGATCCCAGAGAGCTGCGCGGAGCGCCACAAACGTGGATGTCTTCATGGCGCTTGCTCTGCCCCGACTCTGGCAGCCCCCACCCTCAGCCGCCGAGCCGATTCCGATGCCAGGAGCTGCTCCGCTGCAGGCCTGCCCGGGCGCGCTCCGGGAGCCGTGCGCTCCGCCGCCGCGCGGCCGCGGCCGCCCACCGCGGGGGGCCCGCGCGCCCCCGCGGCCTCGTGCGCTGGATCACCGCCGCCGAGGGCGGCGCCCGCGCGGGCGAGGCCGCCGAGCCAGTCAGGCAGGGGGCCCAGGGCCACGAAGGACGGCCGAGCGACGCCGAGCTCCATGCCCGAGGAGCAGAAGAGGGCACCCCAGACGTGATCGCGTCGTTGGAAATCAGGACGGGAGGGTCTGGGCCCCTTACCGGGCCTCGGGAGCGTCAACAAAACGACTCAGGACGAAGAACCGGTCCGGGGAAAGGGTCGGGACTTCCAGGGACCCAGCTCAATCAACAAAAATCATGATGGGCTCAATTTCCACCACCACCACCACCACCACCACCACCACCACCACCACCATAAGTAGGAGGAGGAGGAGGAGGAGGAGAGGGTCCTCCTCATCCTCCACCTCCTCCTCCTCCTAACTCCTCCTCCTCCTCCTCCTCCTCCTATTCGTCCTCCTCCTCATCCTCCACCTCCTTCCTCCCTCCAACTTATGGTGGTGGTGGAAAACGGGCCCATGAAATCAGGACGTCGCATGCCTGGGACGAGAGCAAAGGCTCTCGGAGGTCCGCGCGGCGCTCTGGGATCGGCGCTGGCCCCCCCCCTGGCGGCGCGCCTCCAGCGCCGCGCCCCTGGCGAGCTCCGCGCGCCGGGGAGGGGGGTCCAGCGCCGATCTATATGCCATGTTTTGCTCCTCGACATGCATAGCTCGTCGCAGAAGTGGCAGCAATTCCGGGACAACACGCTGTACCCGTCGCCCCTCCACCGGGGGGACATCCGCTGCACGAGCACCTCGACCTCGTGCTGAGTGAGGTCCGTCTCGCCCATGAGGATCGACTCGCGGTAGGAGTGGACCTCGTTCTCCCGCGGGGCGTGCTTGTACACCCCGCTTCTGCGGCTCTCGCGGTGCCCGAAGCTCCACTCCCGGCCGAAGACCGGGGGCGCCGAAGAGGGGGGCCACAATTAGTCGAGTACGAGATCGCCTGCAGAATTGACTCACCCCACAATTGAATGTCTCGTCGAACTTATGGGAAATCAGTTTTGGGGCAAATCAACTCTGCAGTCGATCCCCTGCTAGCATCAGGGGTAGGGCGCAGGGTCCGCACCATGGCCCGAGGCGTGTGAGAGGACGAGTGGGGGTCCGGGTGTGTGTGTGTGTGTAGGAAAGGAGAGGGAACCATGACGAGGTCTTGGAGAGGCCTCGGCCGCGGCCACGACATCCGCGCACCCCTGGTCCTCACACCCGCTTCTGCTCCTGGTGGCCCTCGGGTCACGACACTGGCCTCATGTGCTTGTTCGGGAAAATCCGGGTACTCTGGGAAGCGCGCAGCTGCTGAAGTCACCCCGAGGCGAGAAAACCCCTTCACGGATTCGACCAACGAAAACTTCCTCCCCCCCCCGCCCCCTTCGACGACCAAAACGGCATCACCCCCGTCCTGGACGCCCCCGAGAAGACCTCCACGCCGACGTGGAACGCGCCAGTGCCGGCGGCGCGAAGGAGGACGTTCACGCCCTTGAAGATCCGCCACCGCACCCGCGGTGCGCCGTTGCGTGTGAGTGCAGGGCAGAATGGGTCAGTATAAATCGGAAAAAGAATCGGAATGTGCGTCGGATCGAGCCGCATCGGCACGGAGTCGAAGTCGGTTCGGATCGACTGCGCCAGGATGCACAACGGCGCCATGCAAGCATCGGGCCGCGTCGGATCGCCGGGAAATCGACACGAATCGGATCAATCTGGCCGAAAACGATGGCGAATCGGATCCATCGGGTCGAAATCTGCACTGCAGTGCGGTGCTGCGGGGCTGTCGCGTGCGTCGGGGTTATCGGACCCCCCGCTTCGTCACGTCAGCGACCACGAGCCACCCGGCCTTCCACAGGCCCACCGCCCGACCCCCACACACCCACCGCCCCTCCCCCGACCCCCCGCAGAGGGGAGAGGGATAGGAGGGAGGAGGGGGAGGAAGAGGGGGCAGAGGGGGCATTAGAAGGGGCGAGCGGGATGGGAGGGGGTGCTTGTTGCTATTTGCTTCTTTTTGAGGAGGGGGAGGATGAGGGGGAGGAGGGGTAGGATGAGGCTCCCCGAGCGTTGCATGGTGGGAGTGCGCGGCAGCGATTCTGTATACCCCCGCCGTGGCCGTGCAGGTCGTAGATGTTGAGCGTGACGGGCTCGGGCCTCCGGTCAGGCTCGGAGGCGCTAGCCTCGTTGCCCATGCGAGCTGCAGCAGACGATCGGCGGCGAGGCTGGGGGGAAGGTCAGGGGAGAAGGCTTTCTCAGAGGGCGGCGGGACTTCTCAGAACCCCCTGCGCCTTCTGAGAGGCTTCCCGTGTCTGTGTCTTCGTGGAAGGATCAGAAATATTATCAGAAGGCCGGAGGCCTTTCGAGCCTTGCGAAAGGCCTGCCCCCTTTTTTCACTTCTGGGGAAACTTAAGTAACTGAAGGCACCGATGCCGCTACTCCCCGAACCTCTCCTGGGGTGCGTTCTGACTAGAGTGTCGAGGCGAATCCAGCAGTGGCGACGAGGGCCTCCCAGGAGGCCCAAAAAGGGTGAAACGATGCAAGAGTAGCAGTATGGATACCCATCCGTCGGAAGAAGTGGGAAGAAACATGAAGCAGGAAGGCGTGGGAAATAGATTGGGCTTCCGCCCGAAAGATGAAGAAAGCGGGAAGAAGGCTTGTTGATGGAGGTGGGACGGCGCCTAAAGTAGATTGGGATCTGGGGAAACACTCTACCTGCAAGGAGGAAAGACTGGTCTACTCTGTAAAAACGGTTTTTTGAAGGCAGATCTGCCTTCAAAAAACCGTTCTTACAGAGTAGACCAGTCTTTCCTCCTTTCAACGACCGGCGTGTACCTCTCCCACCTCCGAACTTCCCCCCCCGCGGGGGAGGCTCCCCGGGGGAGGGAGCGGACGACGGGGCCCAGCAGGAGGCCCAGGGCAGTGGCCGGGCGGAGGAGGGGACGGGGAGAGGCGCGGGGCCCGGGGGGCCTCGCGGTCGGGGCGCGGGGGTTGGGGGCGGTCGGGGCCCGGGGGCGCGCGGTGGGCGAGCGTGAGGGACGCCGAGGGGTATGATCCGGGCCGGCAGAGGGGGGGGGCCGAATCAGGGAGGCGAGGGAGGCCAAGCTTCCTCCCTCCTCCTCCTCCTCCTCCTCCTCTCCTCCGCCTCGTCCTCCTCCTCCTCCTCCTCCTCCTCCTCCTCCGCCCCCTCCGCCTCCTCCTCCTTCCTCCGCCTCCTCTTTCTCCTCTTCTTCTTCTCCTTCTTATTATTATCGTCCCTTCTTTCTTCGTCTTCAAATCTTCGTCTTTCGTCTTCTTCTTCATATTATTTATTATTTATTATTATTTTATTATTGTTCCTCCTCCTTCCCCTCCTCCTGCTTCCTGCTCCTACTCTTCCTCCTCCTCCTCCTTCCTCACTCCTGGCTCTTGCTCCTGCTGCTGCTTCTCCTCCTCTCCTCTCCTCCTCCTCCTCCTCCTCCATCCTCCTCCTTCCTCCTCCCTCCTCTCCCTCCTCCCCCTCCCCCCCCCCGGGCGCGAGGCGCGCGCCGCCAGGACGGCCCCGAGGCCAGAGCTTGCCCACGGCCACCGCCGGGGCCCTCGGTTGCCCGGGCAGCGGTGAGCAGTCCTGCCTTGGAGCGGCCCTCCTCCGTGCCTCCGACGTCCCGTGATCGTCGTCGTCGTCGTCGTCGTCGTCGTCGTCGTCGTCGTCGTCCTCATGTCGCCGTCGTCGTCGTCGCCGTCCCCGCCGTCGCCGTGGTCGTCGCCGTCGTCGTCGTCGTCGCCGCAGTAGTCGTCTTCGTCGCCGTCGTCGTCGTCGTTGTCGTCGTCATCCTAATGTCGTCGTCGTCATCGCCGTCGTCGTCGTCGCCGTCGTCATCGCCGTCGTCGTCGCCGTCGTTCTCGTCCTCATCCGACGACGGAATCTCGGCCCCATCCGTCGGCCGGGCTTTCTGCTCGCAAGGGGGCCGTGCCCGTCAGCCCCGTGGCCCGAGAGCTGGGCAGTCCGGCCCCCATGATGGGCCCGTCTCCCACCATCACCACCAGAAGTTGGAGGAGGAAGGAGGTGGAGGACGAGGAGGACGAAAAGGGGGGGGGAGGAGGAGGAGGAGGAGGAGGAGGAGGAGGAGGAGGAGGAGGAGGAGGAGGACCCCCTCGCCCCCCTACTTATGGTGGTGGTGGTGGTGGTGGTGGTGGTGGTGGTGGTGGTGGTGGTGGTGGTGGTGGTGGTGGTGGAAAGCAGGCCCACCACCTCAAGCCTTACAAGAGCCCAGGAGAGCCCCAGAGTCGAATCGACAAGTGGGATCGGCGGTGGAACAGAATCGGATCGGAGGAAATCGGCAGCCAAGTCGGGGGGAGCCGAGTCGAATCGGAAACCGGCAAGCTACTACGGCCTCCATCGAGAAACCGCAGCCCAAATCCGAGGTCGAGTCAACTCGGAATCGGAATCGATCGATACCGATTCGAATCGAGTCGGAGGTGTCAAAATGAGCTCTGAGAGCCTGGTCGTCTCAACTCTATGCCAAGACGCTGGGGACATGGGGTTCGGCGCCCAAAGAGAAAACCTCCAGAGGGCACGCTGGGCCTGGTGTGGAGCGCCACTGACAGCGGGCAGGCTGGCTATCTGCGGCGGGGGGGGGGGCAGGCAGCGGCGACGCGCGGCAGCCACCCCCGCCTGATCCTACATCTACCTCGAGCCGAAACGGCTAGGGTTAGGTCGGGCACGTTCTCCTATAATTTTGGAAGAACAATCAACAATACCCTGCAAAACAACAGTCAACACTAGTCGAGTGATCGTCCTCGGGTACATTGTCGGACTTCTGTTGGGTATTCCTCCTGCAGAGGGACGTGCCTGGCCCAAGGCTAAAGGGGGGGAGAATCGGGTCGGGCGAAAGGGGGGGATAGCAAAGGGGGGGTTTGAGAATCAGCTCACGTAGCTGATTTTCCCGGCGCATCCCGGCGCCGGAGGCGCCCAAGCATCGAGGAATGGGCCCCTCGGTGGGGCCGAAGCCAGCTGCATGCAGCAGATTTCTTACCCCCCCTTTCCCAATCCCCCCCCATTCGTCCCGCCCGAGAGGAGGGGATACCACGAGCACGTGCGCCGTCGAGGGGCGTCGGGGAGCCAAGCCTGTGGGCGTCCTCGGCCCCTGGGGTCGTGGGCCCCCAGCACGGCGCGGCTCTCCGAGGACGCCTCTGGCGAACGGGGCATCCGAGATGCCAAGACACGGCTTCGGGCCCTCCTCCTCCTCCTCCTCCTCCTCCTCCTCCTCCGCCTCGGGTCCCCCTCCTCCTCCTCATCCTCCTCCTCCTCCGCCTCGGGTCCTCCTCCTCCTCCTCCTCCTCCTCCTCCTCTCTTCCGCCTCCTCTTCCTTCTTTCCTTCGCCTCCTCCTCATCCTCCTCTCCCCCCTCCTCCTCCTCCGCCTCGGGTCCTCCGCCTCCGCCTCGTCCTCCTTCCTCCTCATCCGGCCTCCTCCTCCTCCTCCTCCTCCGCCTCCTCCTCCCCTCCTTCTCCTCTCCTTCCTCCTCCGGCCTCTGTCTTCCTCCTCCGCCTCCCTCCCCTCCTGGTGTGGGGGGGTATCCTCCTCCGCCTCCTCCTCCTCCTCCTCCTCTTCCGCGCGCGCGCGCCCCCTCGGACAGTCCCAACCCCCTGCACGCCAGGAGGACGGCTGGGGCGCACGGGCTACCCACGGGCCACCCTTGGAGGCCTGGTGGGAGCTGCTCCTCAGTGAGCTTCAAACTGGCCTTGTGCCCACCACTCTGACTATGGCGGGGTGGGGTACACGGCTCCTTGAATCTAAAAAACAGCTATCCCCACACTCTCGGCGATGCTGTCGATCAGCTCGGTCCCGGCGGCTGCGGGGGCTCGGCACGCTGATCTGAGCCACCTGGCGCGAGACCTCCTGTGGGTCTGCTTCCCGCAGCAATGACACATAACTTGATCATCACGCATTTTAGGCAGGTGTGGTGTCGCCGAGAGGGGGGGTTGAAATTCTCCCGCTCGCGCGCCAGCGAGCTGTCTCCGAGCGCGGCCGCGGCGTGCGCGCGCGGGGCGGCCCAAAATGGGCAGGCCCGTCCCGCGCGCTCAAGCCGGGGCGCCGCGCGTCAGACGGTGGAGTCCGTCTGGTCGCCGAGGTCGGCGAGGCAGCGCCCGTCAGCCTTAGAGTGGGAGAGGAGGGAGGGGGGCTGAGAAGCTGCGGAGACAGCAGGAGCTTGCTCACAGAGAATAGAAGAAGCATTCTCCCGCTCGCGCGCCAGCGAGCTGTCTCCGAGCGCGGCCGCGGCGTGCGCGCGCGGGGCGGCCCAAAATGGGCAGGCCCGTCCCGCGCGCTCAAGCCGGGGCGCCGCGCGTCAGACGGTGGAGTCCGTCTGGTCGCCGATGTCGGCGAGGCAGCCATACCCGTGCTCAAGGACCTTGCGAAGTGACAAGGTTTTGGCGGGCGGCCGCAAGCAGGGCAGGCCAAGCGGCGGGGCCGACTTGGAGGAACGAAGCGACGAGGCGGTCGCTGGCGGTGGCGAAGAACAAAATACGAGCCCGCGCGTGCTCGGGGAGCGCAGCAAGAACTGTAGAGGCGGCGGCGGCTTGCAGGTAGCGTTCGGCACTGGAAGCCTGACGCCACCGCCCTCGCCAGAAGACGCGAGGGACGTCTTCCGTGGCGATATAAAAGTCTGTTGCGCCAGAGCCCCGCAGACAAGCGGGCGTCAGGTTGAGCCCCTGACCTGCTTTGGCAAGGGGGACGCCCAGAGCCAAAAGCAGATGATTCCACCGAGTACGGAAGCCGCTCGCACCGAAGGGGGCGAGAGGATCGGTGGAAGCCAGCCTCCCAAACACTAGATTCAATATCTTCACCGTGCCCCGATCGGAGCAGCGAGCATGTTGCGTCGGGTACGTTCTTCTGGTCTTTGGAACAAGAATCGAAAGAAAAGCATCTCCTTCGACTTCGAGACGGTCGCACGGAAGCGACAGGTCACAGCGGCGGGACGCCGGCAGTTCGCCAGGCCTGAGGAACATCGTGAAGCCCATGAGCAGCAGTGCCGCCATCACAGGCCAGTCCCAGGCGAGACAGAGCCCGACCATGGCGCGCAGCAGCGCGCGTGGCAAGGGGGGACGGAGCTTTGGCGGCTCCGCAAGCTTCCATTGTTTCGCTACGTCCCATGCTTCTGTCAGAAAGGCCTTCCAATGCGGATGGGCGCTCTGGATTCCCAAGATGGCGTGGACCAAAATATAATGGGGAAAACCTGCATCATGAAGCCACACGCCGAAGGTCGCTAGGAAACGGGCGAGTAGTATCCCGCTTCGGTAAAGCGTGGCGGGTGGCACGCCAGTGTGTTCTGCTAACCACAGCTCGAAGGCATCGATCGATCTCGAACGACGGTCGAGATACGCGGAGGTGAGGTGAGAATCGCGCACGAAAGGAGTGCGCGGAGGGCGAGCGGGCGCGGGCGGCGCAGCTCCACTAAGCCCTTGGCCGGCGGTCGGCGCCGCGGCTCCCAGAGAGATGCAGAGGCCGCAGACGCACCACAGCATGAGCGCAGGGCGGCCAGGGCTCGGAGAGCTGATGAGTGTGGCGGCCCTCCTGCGCCTGGACGCGTAGAAGGGCGGAACGAGGGCGTCCCGCCCGTCGGTCTCGAACCCCGACGCCTCAGCCAGCATCGCCCGCGCCGAGCTGAAGGACCCGCCCATGTTACGGTAGGCGCGGCGAGCCCCTGCTTCGATCTCGGCTGGCAGAGCGTCCCCTTTCTCGAGGGTCGGCCAGTCAAAAGGCGGGCGCGGCTCGGCACGCGCCGCTGCGGCTGCTTCGGCCAGCTCGGAACGAGCTGCCGAGGACGTGAGGCCCGAATGATGAGGCACGGGCACCACCTCCGCGAAGGCGTCGAGGATCTCGGACGGAGGGGAATGGGATCCCCACAGCGCTGCTGGGATGGCGCCGTGACTGTCCTGCACGTGGTACAGAAAGTCGAAAAGGCAAGCCAGTTTGCCCGCGCGCCGCCGCTGCTCGATCTTTGAGCCGAGCCCGATGCCACGGATGGCGCCCGCTCCCATGGCCTGGAGGTCAGCATGTGCGGGAATAGCCTCGGGCTCGACGACGGCCGCGTAAGGATGCAGCCACGAGGCCTCGTCGATCGGCTCGGCGCCGCCTGTCTGAAACAGGCGCTTGTAGGCGTGCAGGGCCCGCAGGAGGCAGTGCAGGTCATCCTTGCCTTCGGGCTCGGCGGCCCCTGCGGGTGCGAAAGTCCTCAGCCACGACGCCGCACTCTGGAAGGCAGCTTGCCAGGCGGGGCCCCACCTCACTACCGTGATCTTCTCGCCGCCGATGTTGAGGCGCCACGCTAGGGCGCTCGCGGCCCCTGGAGGCAGGGGCTGCTCAGCGGCCGCCGAGGCCGTGCGCCGCGCTGCGAAGGCTGCAGCCGCGGCGCTTTCAGCGTCACCGCTGTGAGCGCCGCTGAGGGGCAGCTCGGGTTCAGAAGCTCGGCCACGCACGAAGCCGCTCGAAGACCCCCCTTCCTCGGCGGCACGCCCTCCTCCCTGCGGGGCCGCAACAGCATCGCTGGAAGAGCGCATGCCTACCGAAGTCGGAGTAGCCTGAGCAGCGGAGTCCGCGCGGGAGCTGGCTGGCCGCTGCGAGGTGGCGGGGCTCGGGCGACGCTTCGGAGCGACTCGAGGAGAGCGCACCGCGCGACGCCCAAGCGGCGCACGTGAGCGCGACGCCGCACGCCCCCTAGAGTGGTGACGGGGTGGCGACGGCGGCGGGGGAACGGGCCGCGGCGGCTCGGGGCCAGCACGCGGGCCGCGGCCCCGAGAGCGGCTGCGAGCCGCAGCGCGAGCGGCGGGCGGAGAGGTCTCCGCGCGGCGCGGGAAGGCCGCCTGCAAGCGGCGGAGGACCTCGGGGTTCAGGCCCGACACGACGCGCTCGAGGTCCACCGAGGAGTCAGTGAGAGCACTCAAAACGACGTCCTCGAGCTCCGTCGGAGAGTCCTCCTCGCACGCGGGCTCCGCTCTCGAACGGCTGCGGGCGCTCGCTGGAGGGGACCCCTCAGGAGTGTGCGGGCCCTCCGATGCCTCTCCCGCCGGCGGCCCCGACGGCTCCTCAGGCGCGCTCGAGACGTCGATGGGAAGCGAGGAGCCGCCTCCCGAGGGCGAAGTGTGATCAGTCCCGTACGGGTTCGGCGACCGCGTACGGCTGCGGGCAGGGCTGCGGCTCCGCGGTGGAGGGCCCACTCCCGCGGCGGAGCTGGGGCGTGCGGCACCTGCCCAGTGGCGCGCATTAGCTGTGCGACGCGACCTGCGGCCAGGCGTCGTGGCGGCTCCCTCTTCAGGGGCGGGAAGCGCCGCCGTCGAAGCCCGCCGCTGCTTCTTGGCGCGCTTGTTGCGCGCGGCGCCCGTGCGCGAGGCGGAGTGTGGTGCGTGACCACCGCGATTGGGCTGGTCCTCGACAGCCTCCTCCCGCGGGCCCAAACGGGCGCGGACAGCGCGCCCCTCGCGACGGCTGAAGCTGGACGCTGGGTCGTCGGCAGGCCTCGCCAAGGCGCGCGGGTCCTCAGCCTCCACATCGGCCAGGGAGCGCCCCGTGGACGACGCGGGGGCGTCCCCAGCACGAGCGGCACGATCCGCATTGGCGAGGCCCGTCGAGACCTCAGCGTTGTGCAGGACGGCGCGCAGAGTTTTGCGCCAATCCCGACCCAGCTGGACGGGGGCCGTACGTGGCAAGCCCGCGGCCTCACGACTGGCGGCCTCGCGCAAGCGGCGGAAGTAGGCGCGGTCGGCCATCCCCTCCGCGAGCTCGGCGCGAGCGACGGCACGCTCGCCTTCGCCGCGTGCTGGAGCCTGCACCGTGCGCCTTGTGGCGTCGGCCCGCGCGGTGCGGAGCGCGTCGAGCTCCACGCGGCCGCGCGACACGGCGGAGGCGAGGATGGCATCGGACTCAGCCGCCCGCGTCGCGAGGGCGGACGAAACCCTGCTCGGGAGAGGCGCACCCGAGGCGGGGAGGGCAGCCCGAGGGGCCAGCTCGGCACTCGCCAGGGCGACCCGCGAAGAAACCGCCTCCTCGAGCGCCTGAAGGGCCATGGCCGACCCAGGAGCCAGCTTGCCCTTGCGGGCGCCCTTCCCTGCCGCTTTTGCCTGGGCGAAGGCGCGAGCGGCAGGACCGTCACCGCCCGTGCTAGGAGCAGCGGGCGGCGCGGCGGCCTGCGAGAGCGCCTGGAGCAGCACTGACTTGGCGTCACAGAGCTGCTTCCACTTGAGCGCGCGGGCTGCGCGCTCGCCAGCCCCCAAGTGCGCAGGGGTCCTGTCTGGATGGTAGACTAAGGACTGGCGCCTGAAGGCGGCTTCGATGGTGCTGCGCGAAGCCCCGTCCACGACGCCAAGCAGCTGGCGAGACGCGCTCACCCTGGCCGCTCGCTGGAAGACGCGGGGGGTAGCAGCCGTGGCCCCCTTTGGCGCTTCCTGCGAGCCGACGCGCGACGAGCCCCCCCCGATCGCAGGCGGAGGGGCCGCTGCGGCCTTGGAGCGGAGGGCCAGGGGTGGCGGGCGCTTGGCGGCTGGGGGAGCCGAACCAGCGCTGGCGGCGGCAGGGTCGGGGCCGCGCGCGCCGCCCTCCGAGAATACAGGCGCCTTGGGCGAGGCGTCTGCTGTGGACGTGAAACGCCGGCCGCTGTCAGCGAAGAGCGCGTTGCGAGGCCCGCGACGCTCTCCGCTGGCGAGAGCAGCTTCGCTGTTGCTCTCGGCGGCGCCCGAGGGGTCAAGGGCGTCGCCCTGGGCGCCGTCGCCGGCGGCGTCGGCGGCCATGCCCGCACCCAACGGGAGGGTGGGGGCGGCCGCCCAACGGTGGCTGAGCAACCCCTCGGGGCCTCGAGCCACAAGCTGCGCAACAAAACGGCCCCAGAGACAAGTAGGGAATGCCGAGCGAGAGTCGGCGTACGCGATGCAATCAAAGCGAGTAAATTCTCCTCTCTCTGCTTCCACTAACCAGGCGGGAGGGGCACGGGACGGGGGCCTCACCGCGCGGTTGCGCGTGGGATCGTCGGCCCTATGCACGTCCGTGGGCACGTACATGCCTCCCATATATAAACCTCCTCCTATCACATAGGGCAAAGTGGTCGAGAGAACATGTGATAAACCAGGAGAGCTGCTGCGCCCGTGCGCGGTCGCGCCCAAAGCTACTTTTGAATCCAAGAGGACGGGGATCCGAGAGTCGGGGAGGCGAACACAACAGTATTTGCACAGACTCTTATACACGGTTGTCTCAAGGATATTGATGTGACGAGGCATGCGAAACTCCCATTTGTACGCGAGCCGAAAGCGCAGCGACTCTGATAGCTCGGTGACCCAGCGCGGCGCGACAGGGGGCTCAAGAGAAGGGGGCCCCAGGTCGTGATGCAGCTGGGTGAGCTCAGGGCCCACGGGCACGCCGCGGCTGAGCACGGCGAGGAGGCTCCGATTGTGCAGAATCGTGTGCCACCCCCCGTGCTCCGATCTGCGCCACAGCTCGGCAGAGAGCTGCGGGCTGATGGGAGCGCGGACAACGCCCCCCCAGCCGAGAGACGCGTCCGCACCGAACAACTCGGGGCAAGGCTGCGCCCGAAGGTCGGTTATAGCCGTAAAGGCTAGGAAGGTGCAGGCCAAGAGCTCGTCGCGAACATAAGGGGGCAGGTCGTATTCGATGCCGTCCTCGGTCGCCAGGCGCGACAAGAAGTTGTAGACGTGCGTAAAGATGGCGAGTAACGGGCGGCGATAGAGGAAGACCTGGACCCAGCAGCCCACCAGAGAGGCTAGCAGGGAGCGGGTGGTGATCCCGAGGTAGATTTGGATCAGGGTCAGCCTGCACAGGGCCACTGTCCGCACAAGAGGAGCGCAGACGATGCCTATGCGCCCCTCCACCTCGGCGCCCACCACCACTTTGTGCGTTTCACCGCGCGCGCGCTTGCCTGGATGCTGTATCAGGCCCACGCGCGGGTAGCCCGCATCACACGCGGCAAAGACCTCACGATCACGGCGACACGGGTCGTCGGGGCGAGGAGCGGAGCCACGCCACGAGAGCTTCTGAAAACCTGTGTGGTCATCAATATTCAGCATCTCGACAAACGGGCCCCGCGGAAAGGGCGAGCGGTGGACAACCTGCTCGTGAGGCCTCAAAGCCCCGAAGCTGTGCAAGACGCCTTCATGCGCAGAGTTGGCAATCTCCACAGCCATGTTGTCGCCCATCGCCAGAGCATTGAGGCAGGGCGCGACATCCACACCCTCCAGCTCGGGGCGCCAGGCTCGAAATGCCTTGAAACGAGAGGATGGCAGGCGAACGCGCAGGGCGTTACGTCTGGCACGCGCGGGAGGGACGCGGAACGTGTAGTAAAATTCCCGAAGGTCGTCACAAGAAACTGCCAGCCATTCCCCAGGTGCCAGCCCCAAACGGCACAGGAGGAAACCTTGGCCAAGGCGCTGGGTGCTGGAAGAAATTGAAGCACAGCGGCTGTTCACAACCGTGGGGTTCAGGATCAGCCTGTCGAAATCGCTGTCCTTCGGTACCCTGAAAGCTCCACAGGCTTCATCCCAGGCGAGGTCCGAAGCAGGAGTCAGGTACAGGGCGCCGCAGGCATCCCACTTCTGGAGTAGGGCCCACAGCTCGGCGCGGTCCATATGGACGCGCGCTCCCTTCTGGCCAGCAGGCCACTCTGATGCCGGTAGCCGCATAACCTCAGGATCGAGGAAAGCTTCGCGGACTCGCGCGTCAGAGAGGAAGGGAACGGGATCAAACTCTGGCGAATAATCCCACTTGATGCGAGATGCCCTGACTTTCAAATCGAAGGGCTCGGCCTGGGTGGAGTCCCAAGCCGCCGCAGTCGCCAACGACCCAGGCACCGGAGGAGCGCCGGTCGGGCAGTGCCGCATGGGGGCAGGCACGGAAGAAGAGGAGGTGAAAGAGGCCTCCAGAGCTGCAACATGGGTGGCCAGGCCATGGAGCGAGACCTCGGTGGAGTCGAACTTGGCGAAAGCCCGACCTAGGTCGCTCTTGCCGCCACGGGCAAGGCGAACTGCGATCCGACACAACCGTTCGATACGGGTGCGGACGCCCTCCTGGCAGGGCGAGACCGTGGCACGGACGCGAGCCTCGGCGGGAGCGAGGCTGGGATGACCCAAAGTGAGCCAGTTCAACGCAATAACGGAATACTGCGCGAGCGTCCGCGCCGCGCGCCGCAGTCTCCAGCGCTCCCTGCGCCTCGCCGACAAGCCGTCAGGCGGGGGACCAAGAGGAGGAGCAGGCGGGCACGGCCAAGGATCGCGGGGAGGCGGCCCCAAAAGGTACGGACCGTCCCTGTCCATTGCACGCATAGATGAGCGGGAGAAAGAACCAAGAGAACATCGAGCACCCATCCCAACCTGGGACAGCGCTGCTGCCCAGTGGGTGATATCAATGTTCGCGCCTGGGAACAGGCGCAGCAAGGCAGACAAGTCAGCGACGAATGGCGCGACTTTGGCAAGAGCAGCAGAGGTGCCTGAAGGAGAGCAAGCACCAGCAGGGACACCAACCTCAGGGGCTGCAGGCCCCCTGGAGGGCGCGCTCGACTGAGGCAAGCGTCGGCCAAAATGGCCCGAGGGATCCGAGAAGCGGTTCGGAGCAGAGCGAAGGGCGTGGTGGCGGAACGTACTCCTCCCTGCGGGGCCGCAACAGCATCGCTGGAAGAGCGCATTCCTACCCTCACGCCCTCGCTGTGCCCAAACGCGCCTAGCAACCGCAACAGCGTCGGTGCAGTCTGTGTGCGGCGGCGTACCCCGGCCCCCCGCAGGCCCACCCTTCCAGGTGGCGGGCGCCGAAGGCGCCTTCAGTCTTTCTTGGGCACCGCCTTCGGCGCCTTGGAAGCACCCTGGGTCTTGAAGGGCTGCTTCGCAACCTTGGGCTGCTTGGGCTGGTGAGGAGGGTGCTTGGGGAGCGCGACGGCGCGCTCGGCGTCGAGACGCGCCCGAAATGCTTGCAGCTCCTTCACGTATTCGCCCTGCGCCGACAGCCAACGAGGGTCCACCAGAGGTGAAAACGGGGTCTGGGCCTCGCGCTCCGTGTGAAGACTCGTCACGCGACACGGGGGAGGCTCCAGTCCTGTGAGGAACCAGGCGGCTTCGAGATAGCCGCGGTCCCCCGCCAGTTGGTCGATGAACATGCACTGACACGTCAGTAGAGTCTGGACTCTCTCGGGATTGCCCTCTTCGCAGGCCCGCCACAGCTCGGCGCTGAGAAAGGCGAAATGCGTCAGCAACTCGTGCGTCGTCGGCTGAGCCCCCAACGGACTGTGCTCCCGAAAGTACTGATGCATGGCCATGGGGGTCACGGCGCTGACTTCCACGCCTAGGACGCGAGCCAGATTCTCCTTCATCAGCCCTCGCACGTCGGGGCCGTGCTGTATCAGCGCTTGCTGCCACTCGCGCCTCCGAGCAATGCCCCCCATCTGAGCCGATACGGGCGCGGGCTCGCCCGAGCTCGCGGGCGGAGATTGAGCTGAGTCGCTCAGGGTCCCCAGCAGCGGATGGACGGTTGGACGATGGCCCCGCCCCTGCTGCAGAAGGAGGGACTGGTGCAGGCACTGTAGCATGAGGCTGAAGTCCGTCGGATTGGCCGTATGGGGCGGCTCTAACCCGTCGGCGCCGCCCGCCTCGGCAAAGCCGTCGACCGCAGCGGGATGGGCTAACCCAGGTGGCGGCGGAGGGCCCATCGTTCCGAAGCCCGACGAAGGGGCCCGAGGGACAGCCAGAGAGCGCGCCTTTTCCCACGCCGAGACCAGCGCGGAGGTCGGACCCTTGGGACGCGCGGAGACCCGCTGCGGGGCCACGGGCGCGTGGGACAGGACGGCCTCGATCCCCGCAGGGTCCAGCCCGAGGCGCACCGCTTCGTCGCTGAAGAGCTGAGGCACCTCGGGCCGATCGCTCCGAGCAGGCGGCTCGGGGCCCAGCGATTCGGGTCGGCCGACCATCGTGGAGGCTGCGTGGGCTGCAAGCAAAGCGCGCATTTCGGCAGCTACTTCGGCACGGGTCATAGGAGCCCCGTCGTCCAGAGCCGCCGCAGGGGCACCAGGAGCGATCGAAGCGGGGCCCGCGACCCGCGGCGGCGCGGCTGCGCCCGTGCGCTTCGGGGGCGGGCCGCGAAGCGCTCCAGCGTCCGCGGGAGATCGCGCACTTGGGGCCGGGCGTTCGGCGTCCTCGTCGGCCGCGAACCCTTCGGGCTCTTCCATCTCGTCGGCAGAGTGATAGGGAGTAGCCCGATCGGCCCCTGGGAGCGGCTCCTCCCCTGCGGTAGGCGGGGCGCCGTGCAAGCGTGCGTAACCCTCGCGAAGCACCCGAACCCCTGAAGGGTGTGGCCAATAGACGCGGCCCCGCACCTCGGCGAAGGGGACGATGGCCGCGTCCTCGCCGACCTCTAGAGGGTAAAGCGACTCGAGCTCGAGCTCTGCAACCTCGATATCCACGACGAGGACGGAGGCAGTAGTGGCGAGCGGCCGCGAAGCGGCCCCCTGGAGCTGGGCGTCCACTAGCTGGAAGGGGCCTATCATCCCCGCAAAACCCCCCGCCTCGGCAGCCTCGAGCTCCGCCGTAGAGCGAAAGGCGCCAGGCAGGGCCAGGAGGATGCCCCCTTCTCGAGACGCGAGGGGGATAGCTGCCCAGCTGGTGTCGCCGTCGTCTAAACGCCAACGTGCGTAGCTGCGAGCCGTGGGAGCTGCGAATGGGTAGAGCTCGGGCCATAGAGGCCCTCCGCCAACTGGTGGCAGCTCGGCCATCAATGGGCGCAGCCGAGGGAGCTGCTCCCTGAATGCTGGGCGTCTGCCCGCACGAGCGCTCAGGGCCGCGGCGGAACCCCGTAAGCCAGCGCTCGCGCCGCACGGCGGTCCTGCTCAAAGGGGGCAGGAACCGCTCCGCGCGGCCAGGCGGAGGCCCTGAGCCTCCGCCACGCGTACGGGCCCAGCAGCCCGATGCAGCAGCCTGCGCAGGCGCTGCACGCGGCCGTCACCCCAAGGAGGGCGACGACCGTGCTGAGCAGCCAGGGCGAAACCCCGCCGCTCAGATCCACCGCCAGCCCGAGGCAGACGGTGGGGCAGGCGGAACCCGCCGAAGGGAGGGGGCAGAAAGCCCCCTCACCCTCGGACGAGTCCGCCTGCTGGATGGACCAGGCCGGCGCAGGAGGCCCTGGGTCCTGAAGAACAGAGAAAGGGGCAGACACGAGCCGCTCGTAGAGCGCGGCCCGCAGCCCCCTGAAGAAGATCTCCCCAGCGCCTCCGAGAGCCGCTTGTGCGAGCGCCTGCATAAGGCGTCCGCACGCGCGGCCGACGGGGGGGCACTTGGGCTGAGAAGCTGCGGAGACAGCAGGAGCTTGCTCACAGAGAATAGAAGAAGCATGCCTTATTGCTACGTTCGCGCCGCCGAGCCCGTTTGGTTTCGGCGGCCTCCCCAAAACTGGAAAATGCGTCCACCATAGCATCTGGAGCGCTGACAAACGCCCCTGTATCTGAGCCGCAAGGGTGTCGAGGGCCAGCATCCTCTGGGCTAGATCCTCGGGCACTGCAGCGCGGGCGGCGGCTTCGCTTGCGAGCCGATCCGCCGGGCCATTGGCAAACAAGGTCCAGGCTGGAAAACGGGCGCGGACCTCGAGGTCGGTGGCATGACTCGTCACCATGAGGTATTGTATTTGGCCCTCACGAGGCCCCAAGACGCGCCAATACTCAAGCCCGAGCCTCCTGTTGGTGGGCGTTATCCTACGGGGTCCCTTGTGGTGGCCCCTAACGAGGCACGCCGAATCTACAACCACCAAGAGACCCCCTTGGGCGTGGTGGAGGAGCTCTATAGCGCCTTTGAGCTCCGCTCGGTTGATAGTCTGAGCCCCGACGACATCCCCTTTGAGAGCGCCGAGAGCCCAGACCCCCGCACCCCATCCTACTCGCCTGAAGCGGGGATCGGCCAAGAGGGCACCCCCTGGACCGTCCACAGAGCCGAGGCGCCAACCGCCCCTCGGCTCGGGATGGTCCAGGAAAGTGCCCGTCCCCTGCAAGACGAGGTGCTAGGGTGTGTCCTCTACTGCCTTCAGGGCGAGCCCAGCTGGTATCATGTTCCTATGCCGTCTGAACCCGGGACGCCGCCGTGCTCTACAAACCTTGAGGATCATGCGCTTCCCTGCTGTGGAGTCCATGCGCCCCCTCTTTACTCGTAGTGCAAACGCACGACCTCCTGCTCCATGAGGCGACTCCCACGTGCGTCGTATGTGCTTGTCCTGTTTTCCAAACCCCAACACGATCGCACAGCCAACATGCCGATCCGTGTACGGCCGAAGTGAAGACCCCGCTTCCACCGTGAGTCTCACTTCTACCCTCTGTCGCAAGATGCCACTCCCTCCTCCGTATGCCGCCGCCGTGCCCACCAGCATCTGTGCATCAGCAGGTTGAGTTGCAAAGGCCAGCTCCGCCGATCGCACCGTCGTGGACGCATAAAGCGAGCTGAAGTCTATCAGCTGCAACAGGTGAGACGGCGCCATAGCCCCTCGCCACGCCCATCGGCGTACGCCTCCAACGATCGCTGGCGACGCACATGGCTCTGAACCGCGCCCCCGCGGGCTCGAGCTCGCGGAGACGATCACCATCATCAACAACACCATCATCATCATCATCATCATCATCATCATCATCATCATCATCCTCATCCTCCTCATCATCATCATCATCATCATCATCATCATCATCATCATCATCATCATCATCATCATCATCATCATCATCATCATTATCCGCAGCATCATCAGCATCACAACCATCAACACCATGATCATCATCATCATCATCATCATCATCATCATCATCATCATCATCATCATCGTCAGCAGCAGCAGCAAAATCGTCGTCAGCATCATCACCTTCATCACCACGAACATCACCGAAATCAGAATCATCATCATCACCATCATCATCACCATCATCATCGTCATCATCGTCGTCATCATAATCGTCATCGTCATGGTCATCATCATCGCCGTCGTCACCGTCAACGTCATCGTCGTCACCACCGCCACCACCATCACCATGGCTCCATCCTCGTTCTTCATTCGTGTTTCTCCTTCCTCCTTCCTCCGTGTCCGCCTCCTCCTCCTCCTCCTCCTCCTCCTCCTCCTCCTCCTCCTCCTCCTCCTCCTCCTCCTCCTCCTCCTCCTCCCCCCCCTCCGCATCGTCCATTCCTTCCGTCTCCCTCGTCTTGTTGCTCTTCCACTCTCCATCCCCCTACCCCTCCTGCCTCCCTCACCTGGGGCCTGCGTCGGCGCCTACACCCCACGACCACGATGGTGACGACGACGACGACGACGACGACGACGACGACGACGACGACGACGACGACGACGACAAACCCAACGCGTCTGCGCCGCCAAGCGCGGCCACGCCAATGCCGCGACCGACGGCGACAGCGACCGCGCGCGACGACCGCCGATGACCGCGGCGTTGACGCCGCCGCGAGAAGGCTCGTGTGCGATGGGGGTCTTAAGTAGCTCATCGCCAGCGCAGTTACTCCGCCTAGCCGCCGATGCAAAAAAAGTGTGTGATGGGGGGGGGCGGGACTTACACGTGGGGCGAAGAAACATGCGCCCTCTGGGCCCACGGAAATCAAACTCCGGACCCCTCCCGGAGTCCAACCGCACCTGTTCTCCGAACTATGTCCGGCCGTGGTGACGAAGGGCCTCCGCCCGGAAGGCAAACCACCATTGTTTGCCGTCGCTCGGACGTCCATTCCCCGTGCACGGGTCGGCTTCGTGCGTGTTTTTTTTGCTCGATGGTCCAGGATTGTCCTCGATGGTCCTCGCCAAGAAAAAAATGCACACGTCCGAGCGATGCCAAGGTTGCCTCAACTCTGCCGTCCTCTGAATCTGGCAGGCCCCCTGGCTTTCGGGCCCTACCTCGGCTCCCTGGCGGCCCCTCGGGACGCTCATGGCCCCCCCGGAACCTTCTCGGCACAGCGCACTGGACGGTGACCGCCCCCGACTGCGGAAACTCCAGAAAACTGCCGAGAACCACCGAGAACTCTCAAGACCCCCGAGTGCGTCCGAGACCGTCCGAAAACCCTCGAAACTCCGGACCCGCCCCCCCCCCCGCTGCCGCCCGCCACGCGCAGGCGGGGCCCCTCGCCTCCTCCGCGACCGGTAGCCGAGCCACATCTTCCGCAGCAGGGTCGCGGCGTCGTCCATCTGGCGCCGCCTCTCGGCGCCGCGGCTCGGCGCCGCGCGGGCGCGCGGCGGCGGCGACGGCGCCGCCGTCCTCGCCGCCTGCGACGTCGCTGTCCTCGGCGGTCTCTCCAGCGGCGCTTCCGGCCGCAGCGACGGCAAGGGGTAAGCTCTCCCCTCCTCGGCTCTCCTCCTTCTCCTCACGTCCCTCCTCCTCCGCCGCATCCTCCTCCTCTGGCTCCTTGTACTGCTCCTCATGCGCCTTCCTCCTCCTATGAGCTAGCAGCCAGTAGCGCTCGGGTCGTACTGACGCCGCCATCCATTGTTCTCCTCCTCAGCGTCCTCTTCCTGCTATTCCTCTCCCTCCCCGCTGTTGCTGCTCCCCCTCCAGACCTCCGACGCCATCATCTTCAGCACGTAGAGCTCCAAGGCTCTCGGCCCCATAATTCGCATGGATTCCGCGCCGCGGCTGATGCCTGTCGGGCCTCGGAGTACAAACAAAGGGTGTCCAGATGCCCAGACCAGACTCCAGAAGACATGCCGCTCTGCTAGTCAGCCGTTTGAACTCGAAGAGGTCTGGGCCCCCATCCTGATCTCCCTGCTCGTCCCCCCTTCCCCTTCCCCTCCTCCTCCTCCTCCTTCTCCTCCCTCCTTCCCGTCGAAAGCTCGATCCTGAAGGGCATGACGACCTTTTCTCCCAGGGGGGTTCTGTCGCTGGCCCGCGGGCGGCCTTGTCCCAGCCTCCCGCGGTGACTTCAAGGGTCACCTTCGATGGACCCTCGCAAGGTGTCTGGACGACCCCTCTCTCTCTATCTCTATTCTCTATTCCCCTTTGTGCTATACTGTATTCCATGGAAGCGTCTGTCGATGCCAGACGCCCCGAGCAGCAAGGAAACTTCGTCCAAGTCCCAGCTCGGTGGGTGATCAGGACAGGCAGCCTGCATCACTGGTACAGCTCCATAGGCTGCAGCCAGGAGCTCCCCCGCGGATCCGACCATATCTCTATTCCCCTTCAGTGGCGTGCAATCCTCCTCCCTCCCCCACCCCTCAGGCTCCGAGGGCGTATCGGCCTGTGGTGAGCGAGCCTCGGGTCACGCCATCTGCTTCCACGCAGCGCCTGGGGGTGAGTGAGCGACGACAGTCGCGAAGCTCCACGGCTGGGGAAATTGTACTTCCTTCCGCCTGGTGTGCGCTTGCGAGACTAGGCAGATTATGAGTTCCACTGCGATTCTGCTTCCTGCTCATCGTCGGCAAGGTCCGTCCAAGGCCAAAGTTCGGTACAAGTAGGAGGGGCCGAGAACTTCCACTCCACCCAGAAGCTTCTCCAGGCGGCCTAAACGTACCGCAAGATTTTCGACGGTTGGGAGTCAATGTGCGTGCATAAGTTCTCTGGCAAAGGCTGGCTCCAAGTTATTCGTTGCTCTGTGAGTGTGCGCTGCTCGGATGTATGTCTCCGGAGATGGTGTTGTGTCTTACTGTGGTGCATGATGTCGCTGTGGTGGGCTCTCCATCCACGTGTGACTTTCCGCAGTCTTCCGCACTGTATCACCATGAGCTTCGCTTTGGGGGTTGCTACCTGTTGGGGTTGAACAGTGCCATGCTCTGGAAGAGTTGTCGTATTCGATATGGTACCTTGGTGCGCGTGATCTGCTGCTGCAGCGCACATCTCGACTGTGACAATCTACACCTTACGAGGCTCCTCGTGTGCAATCCCTGGTGCTTGTGGCTGCACGGTCTTCTTTGCCGGTCCGGGTATTGCACCGAGTGACAGGCTTTGCGCCCGACATTTCTGCGTGCGTCACCATGTGTCTCTGTTGTCGGTCTGCGACTTCCACAGTTCGATTCCTATTCCGTCACTCTCTTCCTCCCTAATCTCGTCACCTCCTTCTCTTCCCTCCTCCTGCTCCTCATGCTCCTTCATTTTCATGCTGTTCCTCCTCATGACTCCCCCAACTACCCCCTCTCCTCCTCGTCCACATCCTCCTCATCGTCTTCGTCCTCGTCCCCGTCCCCGTCCCCCTCCTCCTCATCCTCCTACTCTTCCTCCTCCTCTTCCTCCTCCTTCCTCCTTCTCCTCCTCCTCCTCCTCCTCCTCCTCCTCCTCCTCCTCCTCCTTCCCCCTCCTGCTCCTCCTCCCTCCTCCTCCTCCTCCTGCTCCTCCTCCTCCTCCTCCCCCTCCTCCCTCCTCTCCTCCTCCTCCTCCTCCTCCTCCTCCTCCTCCTACCGCCTCCTCCTCTCCTCCTCCTCCTCCTCCTCTCCTCCTCCTCCTCCTCCACCCTCCTTCTCGTACTCCCCGTCCTCATCCTCCTACGCTTCCGACGACGAGTGGCGACGTCGACGACGGATCACGACGGCGACGCTGCCACCGAGGGCCGCCGAAGGTCGCTCATGGGGGAGCCAATCCGCCACCGCCACCGTGCCTCCTGGCACGTTGAGGCGTAGCAGAATGCCCATTGCTGCCTGGCAGCCAATCAATCCTACTAACCACCACACCACCACCACCACAACCACCACCACCGCCACCACCACCACAACCCACAACCCACCACCACCACCATGGTCCTCGTCGACGCTCCCCGCCGCCGCTGCCCGCCGCCGCAGGCGCCGGCGCCAGCCCAGAAAGGGAAATCGCCGTCCTCGCCGCCGCCGCCGCCAGCCGCCGCCGACGCAGGCGCTGGCCCGATGAGAAGGATAGAGGAGAAGTAGGGGAGGAAAGTTGGGTGGGGGGGTTCGAGCCCCCCTCCTCCGTCATGAGAGTGGGGGGTGGGGTTCGACCCCCCCCCCCCCCCTGCATCCAGGGGGGAGGTCCCATTCCAAACCTCCCCCTCCTCCAAGCGACCACAGAACGCGCTCTTTCTCACCTATACCGCTTCTCCACGGACCCCTATCGGGAAGCGTTCTGGCCAGAATCTCAGGAGCACCCAGCCGTGGCGACGAGGGTGCTTCAGGACGAGCAGCGGCATCGGTATCTCTACCTCCTCTGGTACTTGGCGCCGAGTTTGGGTCTGCCGCGGCCGTTCGGGAAGATCCGGGCACCCCTGGAACGCTCTCGGCCAGGCGCAGCTGCTAGAAGGCATCTCGAGGCTGGAGAGCCGTCTAGAACCGGCGAAGACCCCCGAAAGCCTGGAACACCGAGCCCGAAAACGACCAAAAGCCGAGCACCCTGACCCCCAACCCGAAGACCTCGAACCCCCGAACCTCCAGGAACCGACAAGCACGCCCCGAAACCCTCGAACCTCCAGCGGCCGCCGAAGGGCCGCCCAGAGGCCGCGGCAGGCGGCGGCCGCCGGCCACCCGCGGCGGCAGCCGCCCGAAGGGCCCGCGACCGAAGGGCCGGCCAGACCGCGCCAGGGGCGCAGGGGCGGACGGCGGGCTGGCGCCGCCTGTCGGCCTTCATGCCCTCCACCCGCCTGGAGGCGGCCTTCCGGCGCACCTGGTGGCGGCGGGAGGGCGGGAGGGCGGGGCGCTGCCTCCCCGGGGGCGAGGAGTGGGGTGGGGGGGGAGGGCGGAGAGAAGCGCGCAGCTTCCGTGCCCCATGCAGTGCCCTCCACCCTCCTGCAGGCGGCCTTCGGGCGCACCTGCGGCGGCGGCGGCCGCGGGAGCGGGGGGGATGGCCTGGCGCCGGGAGCGCATCGTAATGCTTATCCGCACTGGCGTGGCCTTGGCCCCACTGGCCGCTACATCCCCCGCTAGATGGGAATATGTTGTGTTGCCTTCGGGTCTCGCGTGGCCTGTCACCAACATCGCGGAGATCGACAATCAAGCTCAGAATTCCGAGGATCCAGGATCGAGGATGTGGGCTCGAGGTTCGAGGAGCGAGGCTCGAGGTTGGAGGTTCGACGAGCGAGGATCGAGGATGGATGTTGGAGGATGGTAGGACTGAGACACCACGGCCCAATGGGGATGGGACCGGTTAAACTGGGACACCGGGAGGCCGCAGGGAGGAGTATTGAGGCATCTCCTGGGAGGTCTTCGCAAAACCGAATCAGAGCCAATCGGCCCGATTCTAAAACCATCAATCCAAATTTGCCTAGATCAATGACCCTGGACTCAGCTGGCCTCCACGGGATTGAGCGGACCATGCCCAGGAGCATCCCGGACTGGGCCAGTCCTCGACAGCGGATGCGCCAGCCCCGATGCTGGATTTCACCTCCCAGGGGTTGCACCCTAGAGGGGGAGGGAGAAGCAGAAAGCGAAGGATACAGTCAAAAACCCGAATAAGGACGCGCGGTAAGGACGCAAGACCCTTGGAAGCCGAAGTTGGGATTCATGGGGCGGCGGACGACGAACACCCCAAGGACGCAAGAGCAAAGAAGAGCAAAGACGCAAGGGTACCCTGAGCGAAGTCGCGCGTCCTTATTAGGGTTTTTGACTGTAGAGGGGGAGGGAGAGAAGCAGAAAGCGAAGGATAGGATGCGAGAAAGATGCAGGGCACGGCTCGTCGGAGCCGTCGCCCGCTGGGCGCGGCGGCTCGGGAGGAGAGGAGGGAGGGAGACCAGAAGGAGGAGGAGAGGCAGGAGGAGGAGGAGGAGGAGGAGAAGCAGGAGGAGGAGACGGAGGAGGAGAGGGAGCATCACATCAGCAGGGATGGGGGGGAAGGATGGAGGGGGGGAGGAGGGGGGGGAGGGGAGGGAGCAGTCCGTGCTGACCGAGAAGCGAGGGCGAGGCGGGACTGAGGAGACCAGGAGGAAGAGGAGGAGGAGGAGGAGAAGGAGGAGGAGGAGGAGAAGGAGGAGGAGGAAGAGGAGGAGGAGGAGGAGGAGAGGAGGAGGAGGAGGAGGAGAAGGAGGAGGAGGAGGAGGAGGAACAGGAGGAACAGGAGGAGGGTGAGCATCAGCAGAAGGGAGGGGTGAAGGAGGGAGTAGGGCAGGAGTGGCGCGAGGGGAGGAGGAGAGACGGGTCGAGGGAGAAGGATGAAAGAGAAGGGATGAAGAAGGGAAGATGAGCGAGGAGGCGAATGGGAGGGGGAGAAAGGGACGAGTGACCGCGGACAAAGAAGCAGGATCAGAGGGTGGGGGGGCAGGACGAGAGAGGAGAAGAGGGCAGGGAGCAGACGTCCAGGCACGCACGGCACACTTGCGGAAGCGGCGGCGTGGGGGAGTCCCTGCCTGGCTCTGTATCCTGGCGGCGGAGTAGTGCTGCTGGACATCCTGTGCGAGCCGAGGGAGGGCAGCGAGGGATTGGATTGGCCGCCTGCTCGGACGAATTCGTCGAAGGCTGATGCTTAGAACTTGTGGAGTGGTAATGCGGGATCAAGGGGGAGGGGATCAAGGGGAGAGGGATGGACGAGTGCGGGAAAGAAAGGGAAGAGGAGGGAGAGAGGTGGGAGGATAAGCGAGGAGGGAGAGAGGGGGGTTGTGTGACCTTTGCTCACGGTTTGTGGTGGTTGGCCACAGCCACCGAGGGGTACTACCGAGCCTATTGTTCAGCACCTGGATGGGGGGAAGGGGCACGGTCAAGGGGGGGAAGGGAGAGTAATGAGGAGGGAGAGAAAACATGCGTATGAGGAGGAGGGATGAAGGGGG
>CAUYUJ010014974.1:105009-107509 GCA_963575745.1 Prorocentrum cordatum
GCGCAACCGCCGGCGGAGGTGGGACCAGTACTTCTCCACTGGGTTCAGGTCGGGCGATCGGCTGGGAATGCGCCACAGAGACACCCTCGCCTTGCGCGTGGCTGCCTTGCTCTCCGCCGTCATCAGGAAGCTCTCGTCGTCGCGCAGGACCCGCCAGGGCCCCTCGCCGCCCCCCGCCCGCGCGGCACGGCATGCGCCCGCTAGCTTCCCCGCGCTTACCGCCCTGACCCACTCGCCCGCGTTCGCCTTCCTGAACTTGCGGCACGCGACGAGCCCGGAGCCGCCGAGACCGACCCCCCCCCCAGAGCGGCGCCTGGCGGGAGTACGGGATCTGCTGCGCGTAGTCGTTGCGCCCGGAAAGCTCAGGCTTGGCCGCCCCGGTAGCCATCCGCCGCATGTGGGGCTCGCCCGCGCGGCAGTAGTTCGCGCGATCTACCGCGTCGTTGGGTGGCAGAGAAAGCGCCACGCCGTCCATCGCCATCGCAAAGTAACGGTCGAGATGGGCTGGCGTCTTGCTCGAGACGAAGCGGGCGAACTCCCTGCGGTCCGCCTAGTCTCCCCTAGAGTACTTCGGCTCCTGCGAACGCGGCAGCCACTTGTGCCCCTTCTTGACCAGCACATTGCGGATCGTGGAGCACGCGAGCTTCGCACCCTTCTCCCGCAAGAGCACCCTCTGCAGCGTCGTCGCCGCGCAGACGGTCTTGAGCCGAGCGGCGACCGAGTTCCGAACGAGGAAAGTTCCCACCTCCTTCGTCACCTTCCACTTCTTCCTGTCGCAGCGATTGTACTTATAGGGGCGACGCCCGAGGCGCGTGCTGAACTGCTCGACAACTCTCTTGCGCTGCGAGGCGGAGGGGCTGCCCCCGTCCCTCGCTACCGCTGCGTCCTTAATCTGGTCCCACGTAAGCTTGTTCACAGTCCTGAGCATCACCGCCTTCCGCTGGTTGCGGAAGTCCATGGACCGGGGGCGGGCGCTTTCGGCCCCGGTCGGCATGTCAGGGGGGCGGGCGCGCGCGGGCGGTGCAAGGACAGAGCCGCGAGCGGCAGCCTTGGACCAGGTGAGGCTACGGACAACAACCTGGACCCCAGGAGCGCCACCGGGGGGCGCGACGGCCGCGCGCGCATCGGGGGGGGGGGGGGGCGCCACGAACGCACTAACGAAGGGGCGGCAGCGCGGACAGCGCCTCGTGGACATTTCAATTTTCCTACGGGGAAACCATGCTGATCAGGCTACGCCTGCCGCGCGCTCGGATATCTTCGCACTGCGCTCGCTGCGACATGCCGCGGCAACAATGGCAGCGGCAACGGGGGGGCAATCTTTCCTGGCAAGTACGGCACTCGCAAACAGTTTGCGGCCGGGCCTATGCCTCCGCGGCGGCCGCAATCCTGCGGCGCTTCGCGGTCCGTGCAAAAGCGAATGCTAATTATGCATTTTCCTGGTCGGCACCCTATCTTTGTCGTAGAATGCCTCGCCTGCGGGGGGCCTCGCGAAGACGCAGTTCTTGCGCAACCACTTGGGCCTCTTCTCGTGCGAACAGTCGGCCAAATGCGCGTCTGGCGCATCCAAGTCCACTGTCACCGCGATCGCAACCCCGAAGAGGTACTGCGTGTAGGCGTAAATATTCGCGGCGCTCTGGCCCCCGCGAGTCTTGGCGCTCCGCGCCTGCAGGGGCGCTCTGCAAGGAAGGACTTGCTGCCAACTGTTCACGTTGTCTAGGACTATCCCGTCGCGCAGATCCCGGCCAAAGCCGCGCAGGTCCAGGTGCTCCGCGTCCTCGACCGCGAGCGCGTAGGGGTTGGCAAAGAGGCTTTCCGCGAAGCTGGACTTGCCCGAAGCGCCACTGGCGTCAAGCGCCAACTGCTTCCACCTGAAGCCCAGGAGCAGGAAGGCGCCCTCCCACGCGGTAGCCTCAGGGAATGCCCGAAAGAGTGCCTTCAGCTGGTCAAGTGTCCTGCCGACCTCCGCCATCGTCTCGTCGATCCTGCTATCCGCTTCTCTGGCGAGCGCCATGTCAAGGTCGCGCTTCCTGTTGGCGAAGCCAACGCGAACCGCTAGCGCTGAGCACAAATAAGTTGCATGGTCAAGTTTGCGGTCCGTCCAGAGGTCGTCCGACCACTTGCCTGCAAACCTATAATGGACCCAGGGCTTGTAGTTGTGGTCTGTGCGAAGCGTCCCTATCTTGTCGGCGACAACGTAGAAGCGGCCCCGGTTACTGGCCCCCTTTGGCGCAGGCCCGCGGGCGCGACGGTGGCTCTGATGTCTGGCCGTGCGCCGTGAATGAAACTCAAAAGAGTCAGTGGTCGTCTGGTCAATGGTCCGCTTCAGATTCAACTTCCAGTGAAAGCGCACGCGGCCTTAATGCAAACTCTTCAGGGATTGCTCCATCGTGGAACTGCTCTGGGTCCCCCCCAGCGCCTTCTTTGCAGCAGCCTTCCACCGCTTCCACAACCGCCACAATACGTTCTCGGTCTGCGGCGTCGGCGCGCCGTCCGGCAGAGG
>CAUYUJ010014974.1:112509-120009 GCA_963575745.1 Prorocentrum cordatum
TACTACTACTACTACTACTACTACTACTAGACTACTACTATACTACGACTACTACTATTACTACTACTACTACTACTACTACTACTACTACTACACTACTACTACTACTACTACTCCTACTACGACTGCTACTCCTTCCACTATTACGACTACTTCGAGTACTACTACAACTACTGCTATTGCTACTGCTACTGCTACTGCTACTACTACTACTACTACTACTACTACTACTACTACTACTACTACTACTGTCACTACTAATACGATTACTACTACTGCGACTACTCCTCCTACTACTACTACTATTACTACTACTACTACTACTACTACTACTGCTACTACAACTACTACTACCACTAAATACTACTACTACTCTACTACTAACTACTACTACTATACTACACTACTTACTACTATTACTACTACTACTATACTACTACTACTACTACTACTACTACTAGTACTGCGACTACTACTACTACTACTACTACTACTACCTACTAGACACTTACTACTACTACTACTACTACTACTACTACTACTGCTACTACTACTAACTACTACTACTACTACGCAAACTACTACGACTACTACTACTACTACTACACTACTACTACTACTACTACTACTACTACTGCTACTACTATACTACTACTACTACTACTACTACTACTACTACTACTACTACTACTACTACTACTACTACTACTACTACTACTACTACTACTACTACTGCTACTGCTACTGCTACTGCTACTGCTACTGCTACTGCTACTGCTACTGCTACTGCTACTGCTACTGCTACTGCTACTGCTGCTACTGCTACTGCTACTGCTACTGCTACTGCTACTGCTACTGCTACTGCTACTGCTACTGCTACTGCTACTGCTACTGCTACTGCTACTACTACTACTACTACCACTACTACTACTACTACCACTACCACTACTACTACTACTACTACTACTACTACTACTACTACTACTACTACTACTACTGCTACTGCTGCTACTGCTACTGCTACTAGTACTACTACTGTTGTTGCTGCTACTACTACGATTTCTGATGTTGCTGCTACCACAACTGCTACCAGTACTACCACTAGCAATGCCACTACGACGACGGCGACGACGATGATCTATACGACGAAGACATATACCACGCACCGCATCAAATACTACAACTACCAGGCTACCACTTCGGCTACAATTTCTACTACGACCAGTACTACACCTACCACGATCACCACCATCACCACCTCGACTAGTGCTGCGAATGCTGGTGCTACTTCGCCTCAACTGAGGAGGCGAGCGGACCCCAAGCCGAGGTCGCCAGAAAAATACCAGTCCCGAGGCCAAGTGAATCCCGATGGTACGCACCCTGGGGCGACCACGCCAGTTGCGACGACCAAGACAATGACGATGCAACGAAGACGTCGATGACGGCGCCAACCACGAGCGCACGGAACATGGCGACGGCGACTGCGTCAGCCACGGCGGCGAAGCCACGGCGTCGGCGGCGGCCGCCCCGCCTGCCCTTCCAGCCGCGGAAGGACCGTTGCAATCTCACCGCGGCCTTCTCGAGGGCCTCCAACGCCCGCGGCCAGGCGGCGGCGGCCATGTTCCACCTCCTTATCCTCTCTTGTCGCTGGTCCCCTCCTCCTGTTGTGGGCATTCCGCCTTCTCCCCCTCTCTCTCCGCTTTCTCCTCCGCCTCCTCCTCCTCCTCTTCCTGATCCTCTTCTTCCTCTTCGTCCTCCTCCTTTATCCAGTTTCCTCCTCCGTCCAACATCGCTCCCTCATGCCCAATCTACTTTCGGATTTTGCTTCCTCGGCAGCCTCATCCTTTTCCTACGGGCCTACATGATGATTACGATGATTGTGGTGAAGATGTTGAGGGGTGCTGAGAAGGGACCACAGAGAGCAAGAGGGAGGAGGACGGAGAAGGAGGAGGAAGTGACACAACGATTGTGCGAGGGACGCAGACGACTTGGAGGACGCGAGGGAGCTTGGGGCGCCTTCTGGGGCGCCATGGGGCCTCCCGGGGCTTCCTGAGTCTACCCCCTGGGGATTATTGAAAGTTCCTGGGTGTTTCCTGGTGCCTCTGGGCGCTTCCTGCGGCCCCATGAGAGCCTCCCGGAAGCTCCGGGGACTGTCTGGAGCCGCGCGGATGTTCCTGCGGCTGCGCCGCAAGCACCCCGCATATGCGGGCACATCCTTACGCGACCACCACGCGGTGGGCGCGGCGGTCTGCATGACAAGAGATTGAACTGTTTTCTCGTGGTCGGCCTGACCACGTCGACTGGGGCATCCTGGGCTTTCTGTGGCCTCCTGGGAGCTCATGTGCCCCCACTTCCCCCCCCCAGGGTTTTCTGGAGCCTCCTGGCATTCCTGGGGCCTCCATGGACCTCCTGAAGATTCCTGTGGTTTCTTGGTGCCTCCTTGGGTTTTTCCTGGGGTATCCTCGGGTTTCCTCCTAGGGTTCCCTGGGCGTTTCCTGGGTCCTTCCTGGGGCTTCCTGGGGTTTCCTGCGGCCTCTTGAGGCCCCTGGAGCTTCTCGTGACGCTCCCTGGGGTTTCTGCTGAGTCCTGGTGCTTCCTGGAGCCTCGTGGGGCGAGGCCGCCCGGGGAGCGTCTGGGCGCTCCCAGGAGCGCCTGGGAGCGCCTGTGGAACGCTTGGGGAGCACTGGGGCGGCGATCGGGGGCGCCTGGAAGAGCGTAAGGGATGGCGCTGAGGAGGGAAAAGAAAGGAAAAGGAGAAGGGGGAGGACAACAAAAACGAGGAGAAAAAACGGGTCGCACGCGCTTTGGCATCGCGATCTCACGCGGTGGAATACGCGGGCCGCCAGCGCGGCACGCCACACTGGAAACGAGGGCGCTTAGGCACATCCTTACGCGGGCAACTTTGTGAAACTGGCAGTGCAACCGACCCCGCTTCGTCTGTGCCGATCAAGTGGAGGAGGGGATGGGGGAGAAGCCGCCGACCACCTGCGCAAGCACCTCCTGCTCTCGCGCGACGCCATCTTGGACTCGAGAACCGACGAGGCCCCAGCGCTGCGTGACGTTTACACGCGCGCACTGATAAATTATCCTGGCGAAGGACCCAACCATGTGCAATTGTGAGTACCGCATTTGTGAATATCTTCTTCGGTGGAGCTCCCTATGGGGCCACGGAACGTGTGAGGGGTGTGCCGAATTGGGTGTGCGGGACGCATGCGGGCACACCAACTGGGGGGTTCGGTGGAGCTCCCTCTGGGGTACACGACACGTGTGAGGGGTCACGAAACGCGTGAGGGGTGTGCCGAAATAGGTGTGCGGGACGCATGCGGCACACCCACTGGGGCCTTCGGAGGAGCTCCCTATGGGGCCACGAAGCGTGTGAAGAGTATGCCGAAATGGGTGTGCGGGACGCATGCGGGCACCACCCACTGGGACCTTCGGCGGAGCTCCCTATGGGGCCACGAAGCGCGTGAGGGGTGTGCCGAATTGGGTGTGCGGGACGCATGCGGGCGGCAGCACTGGGGCCTTCGGAGGAGATCCCTATGGGGCCACGAAACGTGTGGAGATCCCTATGGGGCCACGAAACGTGGAGGGTGTGCCGAAATGAATGTGCGGACCCGACGCAGGCGGGCACACCCACCGGGACTTTCGTGGAGCTCCGTGGGGCCACGAAACGTTGAGGGTGTGCCGACATGAGTGTTGCGGACGCATGCGGGCGGCAGCACTGGGGCCATCGGCGGGGCCTTCGGCGGAGCTCCCTATGGGGTCACGAAACGTGTGAGGGGTGTGCCGAATTGGGCGTGCGTGACGCATGCGGGCGGCAGCACTGGGGCCTTCGGCTGAGCTCGCTATGGGGCCACGAAACGTGTGAGGGGTGTGCCGAATTGGGTGTGCGTGACGCATGCGGGCGGCAGCATTGGGGCCTTCGGCGGGGCTCCCTATGGGGCCACGACGCGTGTGAGGGGTGTGCCGGCTTGGGTGTGCGTGACGCATGCGGGCGGATGCACTGGGGCCTTCGGCGGAGCTCCCTATGGGGCCACGAAACGTGTGAGGGGTGTGCCGAAAAGGTGTGCGTGAACGCTGCGGGAGGGCAGCACTTGCGCCTTCGGCGGCGCCCCTGTGGGCCACGAACGTTTGAGGGGTGTGCCGGATTGTGGGTGTGGCCGTGACAACTGCGGGGCGGCATCACTGGGGCCTTGTCGGAGCTCCTATGGAGCGCACGAAACGTGTTGAGGGTGTGCCGGAATTGGGCGTGCGTGACGCCATGCGGGCGGCAGCATTGGGCCTTCGGTGGAGCTCCCTATGGGGCCACCGCAACGGTGGGGGTGTGCCGAATTGGTGTGCGTGACGCTGGGGCGGGCGGCGCACTTGGGCCTTCGTCGGAGCTCCCTAATGGTGCCACTAACGTGTGAGGGGTGTGCCAAATTTGGCGTGAGGGACGCATGCGGGCGGCAGCACTGGGGCCTTCGGTCGAGCTCCCTATGGGACCACGAAGCGTGTGAGACGTGTGCCGAATTGGGCGTGCGTGACGCATTCGGGCGGCAGCATTGGGGCCTTCGGCGGAGCTCCCTATGGGGCCACGACGCGTGTGAGGGGTGCGCCGAATTGGGTGTGCGTGACGCATGCGGGCGGCAGCACTGGGGCCTTCGGCGGAACTCGCTATGGGGCCACGAAACGTGTGAGGGGTGTGCCGAATTGGGTGTGCGTGACGCATGCGGGCGGCAGCATTGGGGCCTTCGGCGGAGCTCCTATGGGGCCACGAAACGTGTGAGGGGTGTGCCGAATTGGGTGTGCGTGACGCGTGCGGGCGGCAGCACTGGGGCCTTCGGCGGAGCTCCCTATGGAGCCACGAAACGTGTGAGGGGTGTGCCGAAATGAAGGAGGGAGGAGGGAGGAGGGGGAGGAGGAGAGGAGAGGAGAGGAGAGGAGAAAGCGAGGCGACGTCTCTTCAAAACGCGGACCCAACACCACAGGATGGTTGGGAGAAAGAATGGGATGTTTCTCTTCCTCGCTCCACGCTCCGGGTCCTCCTCCACCTCCTCCCGCTCATCATCGCTCCACGTCCCCCTCTTCCTCTTGCTCTTCCTTCTCCTCCTCCTCCTCCTCCTCCTCTTCCTCCTCTCCTTCCTCCTCCTCCTCCTCCTCCTACTCACATCATAATCACATTATCTCCTCCTCCTCATCCTCCTCCTCCTCCACCACCATCCTCCCCTCCTCCTCATCCTCCTCCATCCTCCTACTAACTATACTCCCTCCTCGTCCTCCCTTCTCCCCCTCAACCTCCCCCTGCTCTCTACGCTTCCACCTATGACTCCACTTCCTCCTCCTCCTCATCATTCTCCTCCTTATGATCATCATCATCATCATCAGCAGCAGCAGCATTAGCATCACCAGAACCACCACCACCACCACCCGCATCATCATCATCATCATCATCATCATCATCATCATCATCATCATCATCTCATCAACATCACCAACATCACCACCATCATCATCACCATCATCAGCATCATCATCATCATCATCATCATCATCATCATCATCATCATCATCATCATCATCATCATCATCATCATCATCATCATCATCATCATCATCATCATCACCATCACCATCATCACCCTCATCATCCTAATCAGCATCATCACCATCGTAATCATCGTCATCATCAGCATCAGCATCAGCATCAGCATCAGCATCATCATCATCGTCGTCGTCATCATCATCATCATCATCATCATCAGCATCAGCATCATCATCATCATCATCACCAGCATCATCATCATCCGCCTCCTCATCCTCCTCATTCTCCTCCTGCTCCTCCTCGCTCCTCCCCTACCTCCTCCTCCTCCTCCTCCTACTTCCCCTCCTCGCACCTTCTCCTCCTCCTCGCTCATCGCTCCTCCTCCTCGCCCTCCTCCTCCTCCTCTTCGCTCCTCGCTCCTCCTCCTCCTCCTCCTCGCTCCTCGCTCCTCCACTACATGTACGACACTCCTACTTCTCCTTCCTCCTTCTCCTCCTCCTTCTCCTCCTCCGCCTCCCCTCCTTCTCGCCTCCATCTCAGTCCTCCTCTCCATGCTCCCGTCTCCTTCCTGCAGTCCTCCTCCTCTCCTCCTCCTCCTCCTCCTCCTCCTCCTCCACTCTCGTTTCTCCCTCCGTCGCATGCTCCGTCTCCTGGCACCTCCTCATCCTCCCCTCTGTTCCTCCTCTCCTCCTCCCGCCTCCTCCTCCTCCCCTTCTTCCTCCTGTCCCTCGTCGTCCTCCTGCGCGTCCTCGCTCCTCCCTCGTCCCTCCTTCTCGCTCCTGTTCCTCCTCCTCCTCCTCCTCCTACCTCCTCCTCAGCACCTTCTCTTCCTTCCCTTCTCTCAGCCTCCTCGCTCCTCCTCCTCCTCCTCCCCCTCTCCTCCGCTCCCCTCCTCATCCTTCCTCCGCATCCGCAGCCTCCGCCTTGTCCTCCTTCTCATTGTCTCCCCCTCCTTCTCCTTCGCTCATCCTCGCTCCTCCTCGCTACTCTTTCCCTCCAAGCTCTTCCTCCTTCTCATGCCTCCTCCTGCTCCTCCTCCTTCCTCCTCCTGGTGTTCCTCCTCCTCCTCCTTTTCAATTTCCTCCGCCTCCTCCTCCTGCTCCTCCTCCTGCTCCTCCTCCTCATCCGCCGCCTCCTCCCCCGTCTCCTCCTCGCACCTCCACTTCCCTCGTCCTCTTCGCGCATCATCATGCTCCTGCTCCTCCTCCTGCTCCACCTGCTCCACCTCCCTCCTCCTCCTCCTCCTCCTCCTCCTCCTGCTCCCTCTCGTTCTCCTTCTCCTCCTCGTCCTCGCTCATCGCTGCTCAGTCTCCTCCCCCTCCTCCGTCTCATTTTTCCACCTCCTCCTCCTCCTCCTCCTCGCTCCTCGCTCCTCTCCTCCTCCTCCTCCTTCCTCCTCCTCCTCCTCCTCCTCCTCCTCCTCCTCCTCCTCCGCCTCTTCCTCCTCCTCAGCATCATCATCACCACCAGCAGCATCATCAGCAACAGCATCATCATCACTATCGGCATCAGTATCATCAGCATCGCCACCATCAATCGCAGCAGCATCAGCACCATCATCGCCATCAACATCAGCATCATCATCATCAGCATCATCATCATCATCATCATCATCATCATCATCATCATCATCATCATCATCAGCATCGTCAGCACCAGCAGCATCATCATCGTCATCAGCATCATCATCATCAGCATCAGCATCAGCATCAGCATCATCATCATCATCAGCAGCAGCAGCAGCATCATAAGCACCATCATCATCAGCATCATCATCATCAGCATCAGCAGCAGCATCATCATCAGCATCATCAGCATCATCAGCGTGATCGTCCGCCCCTCGCGATGGCGCATCGCTCGTCCTTCTCCACCTCCTCCTCCTCATCCTCATCCTCCTCCTCCGCCTCCACACCATCCTCCTCCTCATCGCTCCACGTGCTCGTTCCCCCTCCTCCTCATAGCTCCGCCGCCTCCTC
>CAUYUJ010014974.1:127509-150026 GCA_963575745.1 Prorocentrum cordatum
CCCCTCCCCTCCTCTCCTCCTATCCTCCTCCGCTCCTCCTCCTCATCTCTCATCATCATCATCCTCATCCTCATCCTCATCCTCATCCTCATCCTCATCCTCCTCTCTTCCTTCCCCCCTCCTCTATTCTTCATTCCCCCCTCACAGGGAGATGGGAGGAGTCCTCCATCATCCCTCAATCCTGGAGGTGGCCAAGCAACAGTCGGGAGAGTCGAGCTGAAGGGCAACACACTCGGCTCGGAAAAGGCCCGCAGCTTCCCGGACCCTTCTAGGAGCCCTGGCAGGGAGATCCTGGCCGGACTCCTTCCGGCCAAACAGAAAACAAACAGCAAAACAACATTATAATTATCCTGGCGAAGGACCCAACCGTATGCAATTGTGAGTACCGCAATTGTGAATATCTTTTTCGATGGCGCCCCCTATGGGGCCACGAAACGTGAGGGGTGTGCCGAAATGGGTGTGCGGGACGCATGCGGGCACACCCACTGGGACCTTCGGTGGAGCTCCCTATGGGGCCACGAAGCGTGTGAAGAGTATGCCGACTTGGGTGTGCGGGACGCATGCGGGCACAACCACTGGGACCTTCGGCGGAGCTCCCTATGGGACCACGAAGCGTGTGAGGGGTCACGAAACGCGTGAGGGGTGTGCCGAAATGGGTGTGCGGGACGCATGCGGGCACACCCACTGGGGCCTTCGATGGAGCTCCCTATGGGCCACGAAGCGTGTGAAGAGTATGCCGACTTGGGTGTGCGGGACGCATGCGGGCACACCCAACCCACTGGGATCTTCGGCGGAGCTCCCTATGGGGCCGCGAAACGCGTGCGGGGTGTGCCGAAATGGGTGTGCGGAACGCATGCGGGCGGCAGCACTGGGGCCTTCGGCGGAGCTCCCTATGGGGCCACGAAGCGTGTGAGGGGTGTGCCGAAATGAATGTGCGGGACGCATGCGGGCACACCCACCGGGACCTTCGGTGGAGCCCCCGTTGGGGCCACGAACGTGTGAGGGGTGTGCCGAATTGGGCGTGCGTGACGCATGCGGGCGGCAGCACTGGGGCCTTCGGCGGAGCTCCCTATGGGGCCACGAAACGTGTGAGGGGTGTGCCGAATTGGGTGTGCGTGACGCATGCGGGCGGCAGCACTGGGGCCTTCGGCGGAGCTCCCTATGGGGCTACGAAACGTGTAAGGGGTGTGCCGAATTGGGTGTGCGTGACGCATGCGGGCGGCAGCACTGGGGCCTTCGGCGGAGCTCCTATAGGGCCACGAAACGTGTGAGGGGTGTGCCGAAATTGGTGTGCGGGACGCATGCGGGCGGCAGCACTGGGGCCTTCGGCGGAGCTCCCTATGGGGCCACGAAACGCGTGAGGGCTTGTTGCCCGAATTTGGGCGTCCTCCGTGACGCATGCGGGCGGCAGCACTGGGGCCTTCGGCGGAGCTCCTATGGGGCCACGAAACGTGTGAGGGGTGTGCCGAATTGGGTGTGCGTGACGCATGCGGGCAGCAGCACTGGGGCCTTCGGAGGAGCTCCCTGTGGGGCCACGAAACGTGTGAGGGGTGTGCCGAATTTGGTGTGCGTGACGCATGCGGGCGGCAGCACTGGGGCCTTCGGCGGAGCTCCTTCTGGGGCCACGAAACGTGTGAGGGGTGTGCCGAATTGGGTGTGCGGGACGCATGCGGGCGGCAGCACTGGGGCCTTCGGTGGAGCTCCCTATGGGGCCACGAAACGTGTGAGGGGTGTGCCGAAATGGGTGACGCATGCGGGCGGCAGCACTGGGGCCTTCGGCGGAGCCCCTATGGGGCCACGAAACGTGTGAGGGGTGTGCCGAATTGTGTGTGGGTGACGCATGCGGGCGGCAGCACTGGGGCCTTCGGCGGAGCTCCTATGGGGCTACGAAACGCTGTACTGGGTGGGTGAAACGCAGGGAAGAGGGGGAGGAGGGAGGAGGAGGGGGAGGAGGAGGAGGAGAGGAGGGGAGAGGAGAGGAGAGGAGGAGAGGAGAGGAGAGGAGAGGAGAGGAGAGGAGGACGCGGGGACCGTCTCTTCAAAACGAGGACCCAACACCACAGGATGGTTGGGGAAAAAACGTCCCGCACCAGACCCCCGCCGACTACGATGCCGGGCCGCCCCTTGGCCCCAGTGGCAGGGCTGAGGAGGAGGAAGAGGGGGAGGAAGAGGAGGAGCAGGAGGAGGAGGAGGAAGAGGAAGAGGAAGAAGAGAGGAGAGGAGAGGAGAGGAGAGGAGAGGAGAGGAGAGGAGAGGAGAGGAGAGGAGAGGAGAGGAGGGGAGAGGAGAGGGGAGAGGAGAGGAGGCGAGGACAAGAGGAGCAATGGCTTTCAAAAACTGTCGCTTGTTCTTAGGAATGCTTAGCAATCCGATTGTTTGTGTGCTTCAGAATGGTGCTCCCGCGTTCCCGATACAGCTTGGGCCTCATGTTCGGATCCTCGCTTTGCTCCCGCCGTTCAGACTGGCGCTCTCGCCCCGACGCGGGCGAATTTTCTGGATCCTCGTCTTGCTTCGCGGTGGTCCACCCCTCATCTCCCCTCCACCACCTTCCCCAGGTCCCCCTGTTCCTCCCGCTTCTTCCATTCCAATTCCTGCTGCTGCTGCTGCTGTTGCTGCTCGTCTCGCCCGAGCGCGGGCCACTTTCTGAATGAGTCTTTCTTCAGCGTTCTCGCCCCCCTCATTTCCCATCCCCCGCCTTCCCCTGGTCCTCCTTTTCCTCCCGATCCTTCCGCTTTCGTTCCTGCTGCTACTGCTGTTCGTCCTCATCCGTTTTCCTCCCGCTCATCCTCCTTTTTCACCCGCCACTTCCTCCTTCTGTGCACGTAGTTATCATTGTTTGTCGATTGCGCATAACACGATGTGGTCGTTCCGTTCGAACCGCAGGTCGGCTATGCCACACGCGTCCGCGGATAGTGAAAATCATCGCCACGGGAAGGGATGGGAAAGCATGTATAGGATGTCAAATGAGGCGCGAGGGCACCCAGCGTGTCCTCCTCCTCGCTCTCGCCCCTCCCTCGCTGGTGCCTGTGCCACGGGGCCCCCCTCCCAGGAGAACAGGCGGGTAGCCTCCCGTTCGTCACCCAGGGCTTGGCCCTTGGGGGAGGGGGGGGGGATAACCGTAGTCGCTCCAAGCCTGCGCCGCCGTGGGAACGGCTGGACACCGCGTGGCCGTGCGCGGCCCGGCGGGGGCAGTCCAAGATCGATGTGTGTTGTCTGGACGTCTGTTGGGTGTCCTGGCGGGTCCCGGGGGCTGGGGCTCCTGGCGGCGCGCCCTCCCCCCTCGGACCCCGCGGCCTCGCGGGCCCAGCCGCTGGTCTGCGACCCCGTGCCTGCGGGACATCTCCTCGCGGACGCCCCGCGCGGCACGTGTATCCGCGCGTGGCCGTGCGCGGCGGAGCGGGGGCGAGCGGGGGCACTCCTGCTGCACGAGCGCGTTCCGCTACTCGCAGAGTCGCTGCCCGCAAACGGCCTGGATCCGCCCCAGGGGATCTACGATAAGGTACGTCAGAGCAGACTCGTGCTGTTGGGAAGTTTGCGAGCAGGCACTTTGCGAGTAGTGGAACGCGCTCGGCGAAGCCTACCGTGACGGGGACAACGCCGCCCGAGGCCGGGTGGCGGGGGGTGCGGCGAGCAGCCCGGTCACGTCTCGCCCGCGGCACGCCACGCGTGCCGCAGCCGGACCACCTCGGCCAGCGCGTCGTCGGCTGCCTGCTTTACTCGACCGCCTGCTTTACTCGACCGCTCAGCCGAGCTTTCCCCGCTCTCCTGTGCGCCTGTTTTTCTTTACGACGTCTGTCTTGGCAGTGATCCTGGCCCCCCCTCCCCTCCCCCCCCTCCCTCCCAGACCCCTCCCTGGCTCCTCCCCTTCCCCCTCCTCCGCCCTCTTCCGCCCTCTTCCGCCCTCATCCTCCACCCCGTCAGCTTCCCTTCCTCTCGTCCTCGTTCTCGTCGTCGTCCTCCTCCTCCCTCCTCCTGCTCCTTCTCCTCATCCTCATCCTCCTCCTCCTCCTCCTCCTCCTCTCCTCCTCCTCCTCCTCCTCCCCCTTCTCCCCCTCCCCCCCCTCCTCCTCAGCATCACCATCGTCATTCATGTTTTTCATCTTGCCACTGTTCCCTCCCGCCCTCCTGGTTCGGCCGTCGTGCCCGGGCGATCCCGTGGGGAGCGTCGAGCGAGTGCTGATGGCGGGGGAACGCAAACTGGGAGGGGGGACAGGCGTTTCCCAAACGAGGCAGTTGGACGCGAAAGCCCTTCGCACAGATGGAACGCTGTTCGAGCTGAACACACACACACACACACACACATGACACATATCGAACGGCGGCTCGTCCATGCTTGCGGCGCCAATTTCTGACGTGGCCCTTGAGTGGCACCGCGAACGTCGCGCGCGGGAGCCTCTCACCCACGGCCGGCCAGAACTCGCAAGTGTGAAGATGTCACAGAAAGTGTCCCCCCAAACTGCCGCGGTGGGTCGAGAAGTGGCTCGAGAGTGCGCTCCAGGGACCCAGTGCTGCATTGCGCTCAGTGCAGGACGCCAACAAACCGCATACACTTTTTGACGGGGCGCGGCGGCCGCGCGCGCAACCCATCGGGTCTGACGTTGCTCCATCAGCCAGATAATGCCAGATGCTTCATGCGCGTAAATTCCACTGCGCAGTAAACCGCCGGCACAGTCCCCGCGCCGAACATGCTCAAAAAGGTGCACAAAGGGCCTCGAAAGGGCCCCTAACGTGTGCCAAAGGTGCTGCTGTCTTCACCCCTACCCCATGTGTAGACCCCCCACACTACCACTCGAAACAGAAAACTCATGCTCCTCCCCCGCATCCTCCGCCGTCCCTCCTTGCGAAGCCCAGCGGGAAACCCTACAGGCGTGGGAGGCACCGTGGCCTCGACACTCAGTGGGCCCAACTGACACAACACACTGGGAAGTGCCGGGCGTCGGCTCGGAGCGAGCCCCGCACCAGCCAACAACATCTGGGGGACGACAACGACGAGGACACGAGCGCAGAGGTCGGAGGTCCGCGCGGGCTTCTCAGATCGGCGCTGGACCCCCCTCCCTGGCGCGCGGAGCGCACGAGGAGCGGCGCCGCAGGCGTCGCTAGGGGGGGGGGGGCCAGCGCAGATCGCAGAACTCCGCGCGGAGCGCCAAACTCGGCAACGTCTTCTTCGCAACACGGCAAAAGCCAGTCCGTGCCCCGAAGCCCCCGCCGCCAGCCCCCACTAGAGGCGCCGCTAGAGGGCCGCCAGGGCGGCGCCGCAGGCGCCGATCCAAAACATCTGCGCGGAACTCCGAACGCTTAAGGTATTTCGAGGATCTACTGACGCGGGTCAATACCAACCTGGGTTAGTCGGGCCTTGCAGGATCCTGCGTCCAAGCCCGGGTCAGTGCGCCCATGGCCCTGCAGGATCCTGCAAATTCTGGCGCTCTGGCTGACCACCGTTTGCATTGATAGAATAAGACGGAGAAGGAGGAGAAGGAGCAGAAGACAAAGATAATTTGTTGGCGCTCCGCGCGGATTTCTTGGATCTGCACTGGACCCCCCCCTGGAGCGCGCCAGGGGCGGCGCCAGAGGAGCCACTGGGGGGGCCCAGCGCCGATCCAAAAAATCTGCGCAGATCTCCAAAAGTTTGCGGTGATACGGCTTCGGAGATCTGCTGACCCAGGTCAATCCAAACCTGGGTCAGTCTGCACCCAAGCCCGGCTCAATGCGCCCCCCATGGCCCTGCAGGATCCTGCAAGATCCGGCGCTCTGACTTAGAGGAAGAGCAGAAACACATCAACATACTGTTGGAGGTCCGCGGGGATCTCTGGAGCTGCGCTGGACCCCCGTCCCTGGCGCGCGGAGCGCGCCAGGGGCGGCGCAGGAGGCGCCGCCCGGGGGGGCCCAGCGCGGACCGACGAGACCCGCGCGGGGCGCCGAAAGTGTATGTGTATGGCGCGTTTTCTCCCTCGAGCCTCTTGACCTCCGACAGCTCCTTCCTCGCAGCACGGCAACAATTAACCAGTCCGTTCCCCGAGGCCCCCGCCGCAGCGGGCGCCGACCGCCCCCCCCCTCCCCGCGCGGGCCAGGGCGGTGATCTTCAGCCCGCTGCGCCGCAGGAGCCGCATGCGCGCCTGCCCGGAGCTCGTCGTCGTCGACGTCGCCGCCCTCGCCATCGCCCCGGACCTCCTGGGCGCGAAATAGTGGGGGGGCGGTACATGGATACGATACGACCACCTCTGCGGACATCGTCTGGGCCCAGCTAAGACTAGGTGGGCAAGGCCTTGGCCTCAGAAGTCGGGCGTGTCTGGACAACATGCAGTCCGAGACACCTGTATAGCAAGTTACGAGGGGAGGGGGAGGACAAAAAAATGGGAGTGGAGAAAGGTGCCCCTCTCGCGCCCTGAAGACCCCCCTTTGGGCCCTGAAGGGCCCCTTGGGGGGGCCTCAAAGGGCACCATTTCTGCAGCCCTCGCTGACCCCCCCACCCCCCACGTACCGCCCCCCCCTTACGCGCCCCCCGAACTTCTTCTCATGCTTTTAGCCGGCAGGCTGCTCGAAGCGCCCGTCCCTCGGCCGACTCTGGGCCACTGGAGCGCCCGGGGTGGGGTTGATACCGCGTTAGGACCACACGAGCCTCCCGTGCGCTCTCCGCTGCCCGCGTGCCGTTCAACAAATGCGCGGGCAGGCCTCCAGGCGATCGACCCGGCGGACCCTCACGGGCGGGTCGGGCGGGCAGACACTGTCGGGCAGGTCGGGCGGGCGGAACATTCAACCGCGAATCCTGACAAATGGCAGGAACGTCTCTGGCGACAGCGCGAACCATACGTAACTTACGGGGAGGCACTTGGCGAGAGCACTATTCCGTGCCGACGAAAGAGCAAACCCATCAGAACCTAAAAGTTTCACACGGGGACATTGCTTTTTTAGTGAATTGCACGGGGATCTCGAGCGAGAGCGCGATTCCAGAATCCCACCAGCAGTCTGGGCGTGAGTTGACTAGAAAGTGCATATTCGGTTGCTTCGATCGGCGATAGCACAGGTTGTCCAAGGCGTTAACCTTCGCGCTGTGGGCTGCCCCCCGCAAATACCCAGGACTACGAGTGCTGCGGCCCCCACAGCTGCGAACGAGGCTGCGACGATGCTGCGCTTCGCTCTGCGACGATGATGGCTCCCTGTGGGAAAGCCAGAGGAGGCGCCTGGACACTTCGTAAGGGCGTGCCTGCCCAGTGAGCTCGCTGGGCCCCCCCCCTTCCAGACACTTGTCCGGGGGGGGGGGGGGCAGCCCGGCAACCCGGATTATCGCTGGCCCCCCACACAAAACAGCGTCGTAGCCCGACCTGCGGTACACGCTGCGGCGTGGCGACGAGGCGGCGGCGGGGCGGCGCGGGGCGGCGGCGGGGCGGCCGGGCGGCAGCGGCGGCGGCGGCGGCAGCGGCAGCGGGGCGGCGGCGGCCCCCCGGGTGTGCTCCCCTCCCGTGCGTTCGAGCCGCGGCCCAGCTTCTGCACCATGGTGGCGGCCGCGTCCCGCCGCAGCCGCTCCCGAGCCTGGGCGCCGCGCACGATCCTGGCGGCCGCGGACCGCCGCGCGCCGCGGCGGCGGCGGCGACGGCGACGACGACGCCGGCTGAGACGACGGCGTTGGCGACGACCCTGGGATCCTTGCGTCGCCGTTCTTTCACCACGGGCGATGCTGCCTTGTTTCGGGCCGTGTAACCATCACAAATCGACCCCGCTCGGAAACAACCGCAGAAAATGCAAGTCTAGGGATCCCGCCGTGAGTGTTCGCGATGTCTCAAGGGACGGCGGCGGCGGCGACGGCGGCAACAACAACGGCGGCGGCGACGGGGGCGGCGACGGCACCGTCACCTTCCCTCCCTCCTTGTCGTCGTTGGCGCCGTCCTCCGACTCGTCGTCATTTTCTGAGGCATGGTGTCGAGACAGCTTGGCCCGTAGCGTCAGCACGCGGGGCGGGCCGTCCGCGCGAACAAGAATGGCCAAACGACCCCGATGAAGCCCAGGTCCACCAGGACCGCCAGGGCCAGCGGGACGCGCCGAGTGTGGGGTCGAGGCTCCAGAAGGGCGAGCGGCAGCTCTGGCCTGGTCCAACTCGGGGAGAGAAGGTCGAGGAGGACTCTCCTCTTCTTCCTCCTCCTCCTCCTCGTCGTGCTGATGCGACTGCTCCATCCCGTGCTGCTGCCTCTCCTCCTGCTCCTCCTGTACTCGTGGATCTGTGACAAAGCGGACGCGCTCGTGCAATACACAGCAGGCCGACTGGACATCCCTGCCGTGAAACTCGCGGCGATCGCAGGCCACACTCCGAACCCCGACCGTCCTCCTCCTCCTCCTCCTCCTCCTCCTCCTCCTCCTCCTTCTCCTCCGTAGCCATTTTGGCTCAAGGCTGATGCTTCTGCGGGCGGAGCCCGCATCGGCGAAACTGGATACCGCTAGTCCGCGGCATACCCCGTCTGTTTCGCAGAGCCTGGTCCGCCCCAGGACTCTGCGTGCCGCCTGCAGCCCGCAGGTGAGCACTCCTGTTGCTCAGCGACCCGCGGCATGGGAGACGATGGCAAGGCAGCGGGGTATATTGGGTGCAAAGCGTGCGGCTACAAGTGGAACTGGAGAAGCAAAGTCGAGTGTTTCAGGTGCAAGGCGAAGCTCCGCCCCACCGTCGGCGTCCCACCGCCACCGTCTGGAGTTTGGGCACAGAATGGATCTCATTCTGCGGGTTGGCCACGCTCGGGACGGCAGTGGAAGAAGTGGGCACCATGGCGGCACTCCACGTACGCAAGCACCAAGGCTGGCTGGGACACCGTGGAGGCGCAGATGGGCGATGGCGGACAGTCCGACCCGATCACCACGGTCTCCCTCATCACGAGCTTGGCTGCGTACCAGGGCGTCGGCGAGAAGAGCGACCCCACCATCACGGCCGCCTTGGACACGCTGCGCCGCAAAGCCCAAGAGGAGGAGGCCAACGCCAAGCCTGCACCAGCCCCACCCAAGCAGCGCACAGGCGCCCAGCTGCTGGCTGACGCCAATCGCGCGCTCAAGGAGCTGGACAATCGCATCGAGAAGCAGCGGACGAAGCTCACGGGCGCGCAGCTGTACTTGGACGACCAGCTCGAGAAGATGGACAAGTTGGCCCAGCAGAGGGTCGAGGTGCAGCAGCGGCATCTCACGGCGCTCCAACAGGCCAACCAGGAGTCGGGCATCATCGTGGTCAAACCCGATGAGAAGACCCTCAACGTCAAGTTCGAGTACGACGGCTCGCTCTTCGAGGGCCTCGAGGAGTGCGACATACCGTCCGAGGAGATGGACAGCATCATGCAGTGGAAGAGCGAGCTGGAGCAGTTCCAGAAGGAGCAGCTGGGCACCCTGCAGGCGAAGTTCAAGTACATCGAGGAGATCCACCAGGAGGCAAAGAAGGCCATGCAGGCCCCCAAAAAGAAGCGTAAGGTCGAAGCAGGAACGGAAGGACCCAAGGCAGAGGCAGTGGAAGAGGACCCCCCTGCGCCAGAGGCACCCACCACAGAAACGCCAGCGACCGCAAGCAACGGCGCAGGTGCGGCAGCCATCAACCCCGAGGACGAGAAGAAGAAGATCAGGGATGCCAATCAGGCAGCCTTGGAGCAGGCTCGGGCTGAGAGGCGCAAGGCTCGCGAAGCTCATGAGCAAGCTGACGGTCTGGCTGATGGTGCTGAGCAGTCTGGGCTTTAGCGAGGCACAGTCCACCCAGCAGCAGAGCGAGGAGTTCCAGGTCCTGTTCGGCAACATTACGGAGTGGGGCCCACAGGTGCAGAACTACGTACAAGGCCCAGCCGCGCAGCAGTTCGATTGCCTGGCGTTTGTGGAAACGCATAAGGGGCCAAACCAAGTCTCAGCCATGAAGACGTTCCTGCAGAAGGAAGGATGGAAGGCGGCGATTACCCCCGCGGTCCCCAGTGGCAAGTCGGAGAAAGGATGGTCCGCGGGTGAACTCGTCGCCACGCGCACACACATACAGTCCACGTCCTTGGAGCACTGGAAGGGCAAGCACGACAAGAAAGGGGACTCGGCCTTCGTCGGGTTCTCCCCCATGGTGCTGCACCTCAGCATCGGCAATTTCATCATCATCGCGGCGTACCTACTACCGGCCCTGCGTTTCACGGGCAGGAACCGAAAGGTCATGGCAGCCCTCACGGCCTTCGTGCGCTTGCTGAAGGACCCATGGCTCGTCGTGGCGGATTGGAACTGCGTCCCTACTGAGCTGCTCGCATCTGGTTGGATAGAACAGATGCGAGGCGAGATCGTCACGGGCCCAGAGGAGGTCACATGCGACAAAGGCAAGGGCTCCCTCTACGACTACGGCGTCGTCGCCGCGGGCTGCAAGGAAGGGCTTACCATTGCCAAAGAGCTGACAGTACCATGGGCGACGCATTGTGGGCTTCGCATCAGGCTGGCAGGCAAGAAGCAGCGATGGTGGCACCGCGCGCTGGACATTCCCAAAGCGTTGCCCACGGTGCCGAGGCCGAAGAAGCAGAAGGACCTGGACAGCAAGCGGAGTAAGCAGCAGGTACGACGCCAACAGAGACGCGAAGAGCTGGAACCTGTACTTCGGCATGGTTTCGACCTCCTCGAGCAGGATCCAGGCACAACGACTACGAACACATCCCCGACAACTCAGACTCCAAGCGCGGACTCACCGTCCATCAATTTCCACATCAGTAGCGCTACGTGGGAGGATGCCAAATGGGGATTGTCTGGCACCCCACCGGATATACAACTCAGAGGGGACCGTTGGCGACCTCAGGCCTATCGTGATCGCCCACTGCTGGCGCAGAAGTTGGCGAACAGCTACGGCAGGTGGATCGAGGCCGTGGAGGAGGCAGTTTTGCAACATTCAGAGGTACCCCAACACCAACGAGACGGCTATCGAGGAAGGGCGCAGGGTTTCGGCATCAAGTGGAAAAAGAGCACAGCATCGCCAGGCAGACCGCATCTGTACAATTCTGAGGCAGATTGGTGGGCCATCACGCACACGCAGGTGATCGCGATCAACGGCCTAGTGAAAAGCAACAAAGACCCACAGCAGCTGCTACAACGAGGGCAAGAGTTTCGACAGCGTATACAGCAGGTACATGTGGTCAGCAAGCACAACGATATCGAGCTGCTCAACCAGTGGCAGCAGATGGCGCACGACATTTTCAGCCCAGCCCGTCAGGAGAGAGAGGACGTGATAGAGATCACCGAGAGGTTGGCAGGACAAGCTGCGCGGAGAGCTCTGGCAGATGGCACAAAGGGCTTCATCAGGTGGGCGCAAGATATGTGGAAGAAGACCCCTGGAGCCCTGCACAGGTGGACGAAGGACACGCAGCAGCCGCGGCTCGAGGAGATGATCTCAGGCAAGATCGTGGCCGACCCCATCCTCATCATGAGCCACAAGAGCGAAAGTTGGGCCAAGAAGTGGACGGCCGCCCCACATAGACGGGCAGCACTTGCATGCGCTCTTCGACGTTGCCGTCTCTCGGCGGCCCAAGAGGACCTCCCACAGCTCACGATCCAGGACCTCAACGCAGCCACCCACCGTATGGGGGTCAAGAAGGCACGAGGTATCGATGCGATAGGTCCCTTGGACATCGAGAGGCTCCCTGACCAGGCCAAGTACGACTTTTTGGATATCATCGCGCAAGCCGAAGAGCATCTGATGTGGCCTCCTCAAGTCCTAGGCACCATCGGCGCGATCGCGGGCAAACCAGCAGAAGGTGATCGGGTCTTAGGGCTTTTACCTATGACGATTCGTATATGGTCACGAATGCGATCGGGAGTGGTCGAGTCGTGGACGCAGCAGTTGGAGGACCACTGGGATACAGCGTTGCGTAGATCCTCGGCGTTACGAGCGGCTTTGCTGCGAGCTACCCTCGACGAGACGGGCCGTTCCATGGGCATTGCACATGCGGAGTTGTTCGCGGATATGGAGCAGTTTTACGATTCGTTAGACTTGGGATGGCTTATTGACACGGGGATCGAGCTGGATTCCTCACCGACAATTATGGCTATGGAGGTCGAAGCGTTCCTGGGCCCACGGCACCTCAAGCACACGGAGTGGATCGGACCCAGGATCGACCCGTCATGTTCGATCGTGGCGGGCTCAGCCCAAGGGACTAGATTTGCCAAGGTGTACCTGTTCCCGCTCTTGGACGCAGCCCAGAAGCGAGTCCAGGCAGCGGGTCTATGGACATACGTGGACGACACGGTTGGAAGGGTCGAAGGTACCGAGGAGACGGTGGAGCAGCAGATGGTGGAGTTGGTCGATGAGTTCATCATCCAGGCAGAGAAGCGCAGCCTCATCATCTCGCCCAAGACGGTGCTCGTGGCATCCAATCCCAAGCTCCGAAGACGAATGCGGCGCAGACTACAACGCCGAGGACTCCCTGGTAAGCAACAAAGCGACATGGTGGACTTGGGCACCGACGTCAGTGGCATGGGCAGGCGCACACAGAAAAAGGCTCGGGCGCGGCAGCGAAAGGCCAAGCAACGAGCGGGCAATATTTTCAGGCTACGAAGGATGGCGACGCGAGTGGCGAGGATTACCAAGGGCCTCTTCACCACAGGCGTCTCCCCTCAGGAGTCACATGGGCACGAGGTCTGGGGCATTGCACCTAGCCGAATATTACAGTTACGACGTATGGCCATGAAGTCGGCGGCGGGCACAGGACCAGGAAGGTGCTTATCCACTGGCATGGCTGTGCTGTATCACTTGAAGGGCCCAGGCATCAGCTTGCGACGGCAACTTGTCAGCGAATGGCTACACCAATGGCTCCTTCACCCAGAAATTCATCGACGAGTACGACAAGCATGGGGACCGACTTACCGTGCGTTGGTCAGAGCAGGCACGCAGCTGTGGCGTAAGGTACTCGGCCCAGTGGCAGCGGTGCAGGCTACTCTAATGGCGGCGGGGTGGAAGCCAATCCAGGCGGCACTATGGAAGCGACCGACACCACAAGGTGACGAACAATGGCAGCTCCCCTTCATAGGTGACGATGGCAAGTGCGACATTGATGCTATAGAGTACACACAGCTGCTGGAGGATCTGGAGTACGACCTAGAAATGGCGAGGCGGGCTCAAGCAGCTACGCATTTGCACGGGGGCGACTTGCAACGAGGAGGAGACATATGGCACATAAGTAAGGAGCAACAAAGATACAGCCAGCGGGCTGCATGGCAAGATTGGGCACTCAATAATGTTGTGGTTACGGGTGGACAATGGACTCGGCAACGGCAGATTCAGGCAGGCTACGAGTGCGACACGAACATCTGCGAGAGGTGCAAGCAGGAGCCCGAGACCATCTTCCACCGCATCTACACCTGCACGGCCAACACAGGACACGAAAACTATGAGAAGACGGACTACTTGGTGCCAAAGGCGCTCGCTGGCGTCGAGGCAAACCCGACCTTATGGCTCCGAGGTATCCCGCCCAGAGAGCTCACTCACCCAGTGGTCAACGACATCGACAGACAGGACTACGTCAGGTTCGGCGACCACGAAGCAGCTCGAGTGCTAGGACGCAGTCTCTATCTATTTGGTGATGGCTCAGGCGGTTGCTACGGTGGCGACCCCCGAAGGAGACGAGTAGGCATCGGAGTGGCGACCATGAAGATGATCGACGGCAAGTGGAGTATGTCAGCAGGTACGATGGCAGACCTACCAGGACGGCGTCAAACCGTACCGCGGGCAGAGATAACGGCCTTCGCGATCGCCATAGAGGAAACGAGAGGAGACATTGTTTACGTCACGGACCACTACCCGCTCCTCACAGCTTGGACAAAAGGCAGAGCTCAAGACCCTGGGCGAGGGAAGAACGCGGATTTATGGGCACGCATCAAGAGGGCGGTGATGGACACGCCCCCCAGACACATCGGAGTGGAGTGGACCCCGTCGCACCAGGACGAGGACGAGGTTGAGCTAGTCAACCCAAGTTTTGCGATGGGCAACAGCTTTGCAGACGCATTAGCTACGGTTGCGGCAGAAGCTTCTTGGGAAAGAGTGTGCACGCCAATACCACGGACAGACGAATGGGATGCGATCTGTGCTCATGTACGATTACGAGCGAGGCAGGCCTTGGCGGACACGGCGAACATTGACCCCTGGTGCGCTGAGAGGCCCTCCACAGCCAAGCCCAAAGCCAAGAGGGACCGAGTAAAGGAAGTCGTCGACAAGATGAAGCAGCACGATATGGTCAGGCTCAAGAATAAGTGGTTTTGCACAGCCTGCAGACAGTACATCACAGCGGACGCCATGCAGGAGTTTGCCATGACGGAATGCAACGCTACATGCAGCACGACCAACGAGATAGTCGAGGTAAAGGGCGACAGGTTCATGGGCACTGGCAAGATACATTGCAGCCACGTAGTCAGTGAATGGGTGCGGTACGGACTGCTATTCTGTGCGCGGTGCGCAGCACATGGAACGACCATTGGGAAAAGGCCACGCGAGCAGTGCAGCGAGACGATCACCAAGTACGGGCAGGATGCGCTCAACAAGATTCGGGACGGACGCTACCCTGGCTACAGGAAAGAACCACCGCGAGCTGCACAAGAGGCTCAAATAGCTAGGCAGGTGCGTGAGCTACATGATCAAGAACGGCTAGCGCCGCATGAGTACGGCGGCCCTTTGGTTGGGAATGTGCCCCCTCCAGAACCACACCCTACAACCCGACCGAGACGGATTACGAGAAAGACACCAGTGGCAAGTATTCGGCCAGCAGCGGTACACCCAACAGATTGCGAGTGCGAGCCTCTGCCTGAGCCGAGGTCACAGGAGTAGGAGGATTACGACGATCACGAGGTGCAGAGGGACATCGACGATTTCTTCAGCGAAGCGCCCCTGCGCGGGGAGGAGTCAAACCGAGGCGTACCCCAGCGTGGCGAGGGGTTAGGCCACTTCACACCCCAGCACGGTGAGGGGTTAGACCGTACAGATCGTCGTCATGCAGCTGGATCGGAATCTGCCCCCCACGGCACGCACTGGATGCACGCAGCCCCTTTGGCCACGAGTGCTGAAAGTACCGACCGTGGGGGGAGTCAGAACGTAGTAGACAGCCATAACCACGACGACAATTGCAGGATGGACGACAGCAATGGAGTATTGGATCAAGATCCAGGCGCGATGGGACTACCGCCGATCGTTGAGGACACGGGGCCACAATATTATGCCGACATGCGTGCTGATCTTAGAGAATGGGCAACACTGTGGTACGACGATCTTACGTGCTTGGCCAGAGACAGCGACAGCTGGCAGGAGTGGTGCGTAGCGATGCTGACGCAGATGCTCACCGACGAGAACAATCACCCCCTGTGCCGCACATTGAGGCGCTGGTTCCCAGGGCAGACGATGCAACAGATCATCGAGCAGCAGTGCGGAAGTGCGTGGAGACAAACAACGGCGAGAAGGGATGAGTTCTACGAACGACTCCATGCGCCAGAGACAGAACCCGAAGAGTATCGTAGATTGGCTCATCGGCATCGGCGTGAACTTGCACGGCTACGAGGCATGTTCCGCAGGGCGTTAGGAGATCGGGCGCCAGACGGACAAAGGCCGCCACCCCCACGACGGCCTGAATCAGATGACGATCATCAAGCAGGAGACCCCGTGGAAGCTGGCCTCAGTCGCGGCAGCTGGTGCTGCAGGCTTGAGCGGGCGACTGCTGGGAGTACGGATGCCACGTCACCTGCAAGAGGGACGTGCAGAGTCTCCACGGCGACAAGCGCATCGGCGGCAGCATCAAGCCCAGCGGGTGAGGGACCCCGGCGTGGCGAGGGGTTAGGCCACGATGCTCCCCAGCGCGGCGAGGGGTTAGGCCGATGGGAACATGCACTGGCGTGCTCGAGCAGGTTAGCCAGGGCCGCGGCAGGCGACTTCATCGAGCTCGAGCTCTACGAGGAGGACGACGACACTGCACCCCAGCACGGCGAGGGGTTAGGCCGTATCGACGATGAAGGACTCCTTCGAGGCGAAGGAGAACAAAGGGTCGAAGGGCGGCGTCATGATGGACAGGAGATAGTGGGGGTGCGGCCCCATGAGCACCACGACCCGATCCCCACGAGCCAGGGACAGCCCGAGGACCGCTCCGAGTGGAGCAAAGCACCCCAGCGCGGTGAGGGGTTAGACCGCGTCAACGAGAGGGAGCAGTACGGAAAGCAGTACGTCGCGCCCCAGCGCGGTGAGGGGTTAGACCGCAGCCGGCCCTCGCAGGGCGAGACTGCGGGGTCAGGCGATCCCCAGCACGGTGAGGGGTTAGACCGTAGGCTCCCCCTGCGTGGCAAGGGGTTAGGCCACCAACCCCAGCGCGGTGAGGGGTTAGACCGCGTTGTTCCCCTGCGTGGCGAGGGGTTAGGCCACAATGTTCCCCTGCGTGGCGAGGGGTTAGGCCACGAGGCTCCCCAGCGCGGCGAGGGGTTAGGCCGATGGGAACATACACTGGCGTGCTCGAGCAGGTTAGCCAGGGCCGCGGCAGGCGACTACATCGAGCTCGAGCTCTACGAGGAGGACGACGACACTGCACCCCAGCACGGCGAGGGGTTAGGCCGTATCGACGATGAAGGACTCCCTCGAGGCGAAGGAGAACAAAGGGTCGAAGGGCGGCGTCATGATGGACAGGAGATAGTGGGGGTGCGGCCCCATGCGCACCACGACCCGATCTCCACGAGCCAGGGACAGCCCGACGACCGCTCCGAGTGGAGGAAAGCACCCCAGCGCGGTGAGGGGTTAGACCGCGTCAATGAGAGGGAGCAGTACGGAAAGCAGTACGTCGCACCCCAGCGCGGTGAGGGGTTAGACCGCAGCCGACCCTCGCAGGGCGAGACTGCGGGGTCAGGCGATCCCCAGCACGGTGAGGGGGTTAGACCGTAGGCTCCCCCTGCGTGGCGAGGGGTTAGGCCACCAACCCCAGCGCGGTGAGGGGTTAGACCGCGTTTTTCCCCCGCGTGGCGAGGGGTTAGGCCACAATTTTCCCCTGCGCGGCGAGGGGTTAGGCCGCAATGTGTACTTCGAGCTGGAGCTCTACGAGGAGGACGTCGTGGAGTTCACCGCCAGCGGCGTGTCGCAGGCGCAGCCCTGTGCGCCTGCCGCCGCCGCCGCCGCTCGCAGGCCCGCCGACGTGAACCCTTGTGTGCCAGTGCTGGCACCAAGGAGTGGGCCCTCGCTGGCCAGAGGGCCGTCGAGCGGCGGTGGAACTGACTGAGAGAGAAATCCACGGGCTCGCCATGTCGAGTGGGGGCTCCTGTGCCTGCTCGGGGTGGCGGGGGGTTCTAGTGGCGGCGTGGCCCTAACCTTAATCCTCCTCCGTCCTCCTCCTGCCTCCAACCTCCTCGTTCACCCTCCCTCTTCCTCTACCTCCTCCTCCTCCTATTCCACCTTCCTCCTCCTCTCCTCCTCCTCCTCCTTCCCTCCTCCTCCTCCTCCCCCTCTCCGCCCTCCTCCTCTCCTCCTCCCCTCGCCTCCTCCTCCTCTCCTGCCTCATCTCCTCCTCCTCCTCCTCCTCTCCCTGCAGGCGTAGCCGAGCACGGCGCAACATGTCATGGATCAACCCCGACTCTAGCCCATAGCCCGCGCCTTCAGAACCTCCCTCGCGGCTGTGCACGGTGCACGGGGGCAGTGGGTCGAGGAAGGAGGAGGGCGGGATGACCCCCCCCCACAGCCCCCTCTCCCATGCCGTTGCTCGCAACTCCTCCCCTCCCTCCCATCCTCATCACCTTCCCCTCGATCCCCCCCCCCGTGCTTCCAACCCTCTCCGCCTGCCTCGATCCCTCTCTGAACTCCCCACTTGCCTCTCCGCCGTCCCTCTTGCACCTCCGCCCGCCTCCGGCATCCCGCCCGCCGCCGTCTCCCTCCCTCCTCCAAGGCTACCCCCACATCGTGCCATGTCCTCGAAGGACACGCCTTCGGAGAGAATTGGATCCCTCCTTCTCCGGCCCTTTGTCCCTTACAGGTAGCTCCTCCCTCCCGCATCCCCAGACGTGTCAGTAGGGCGTGCCAGGCGTCTGGCCTGAGACTGTTTCGCCAGTTGTGACACTGAAGCTTGAACTTGGAATAGCTTCAAGGATGGAGGGCGGGTGTTTCTCGAACTGTGGCTATCGCCATAGGGCCGCGCATATTCGCTTGAAACGCTTACAACAGCTTCGAGTGAGGAGGGCAGGGGGTGTTCAGCATGGGGCTCTCGCATAAGCGCCGCGCACAGTCGTGTTAAACGTTAGCATTAGTTTCAACGACAGATACTGGTTCCTTGTCCAACATGTGGGCATCGCATTCCCGCCGCGCGCCTTCGTCTGCGAATCTTTTGTTTCGTGTCAACTAGTCGAAGGGTTGACGTCCAAGGAATGGCGTTCGGAACAAGTTTGGATTGTCGAGACGCAGAAGCACGTCGACTCGCAGCGTTAGAATTCTAGGACTGCCGCGCTGGCACGACTCAGACATGTCAAGACGCAAAAGTCACATTGAGTCGAGGCGTTGAAGTCCCAGGAATTGTGTGATAACCTATGGAGAGGGGGCTTGATGGGAAGGCATTTTGCAACATCGTTGATGAGTCTTGGGTTTGCGCTCCTCCTCCTCCTCCTGTTCCTCCTTCTCCTCTTCTTCCTCCTCCTCTTCCTCCTCCTCCTCCCCCTCCTCCTCCTCCTCCTCCTCCTCCTCCTCCTCCTGCTTCCTCCTCTCCTCTCTTGGCCTCACGTGCCATCCCTTCTCTCCAGTTATTACCCTTCCTCCCCTCCTCCTTCCTGTTCCTCCTCCACCTCCCCCCTACTTCCCCTCCTGTCCTCTCCTCATCTCTCATCTCCTCTCTCCTCCTCTGCCTCACGTGCCATCCCTCTTCTCCAGTATTACACCTCCTCCCCCTCCTCCTCCTGGATCATCCTCCAACCCTCCCCCTACTTCCCTCCTCCTCATCAGTCCTCCTCATCTTCCCTCCTCCTCCTCCTCCTCTGCCTCACGGCCATTCCACTCTCTCCACTATTACCCTTCCTCCCCCCTCCCTACTCCTGATCCTCCTACACCTTCCCCATACTTCCCCTCCTCCTCCTCCTCCTCCTCCTCCTCCTCTTCCTCCTCGACCTCCTCCTTATTCCCCCCCTTCCTCCTCCTCTCCCCTCCTTCCCTGGCCTCCTCTCCCTTTCCCCCCCCTCCCCCTCCGCCTTTCCCTTCCGCTCCGGCCTACGGGCGGGGACGTCAAGGTCAACGATGGCGAGGAGAACGACGACCGCGAGGACGACGACGGCATCGGCGACGGCGGCGAGGACGCCGACCGCATCGGCGGCTGCGACGATGATGGCAAGGACGGCGAGGGCGAGGAGGGGCGGCGGCGGCGGCGAGGAGCGGCGGCCCACGCCCCGCAGAGGCGAGGCCGCCGACGGGGGGCTCCGCTCCTCTGGATGCTGATGGCGGCGGCGCTCCGCTTGTCGCGGTGCGAGCGGTGCGAGCGCCACTTGGCCTGGCGGCCGCCGCCGCCGCCCTCCCTCCTCGGCGGCGCCGCCGCCGCCCTGGCCCCCGTCCTCGTCCACGCCCTCGTCCGCCTCGTCCAAATCGTCCAACTCGTCCTCGTCGTCGCCGCCGCCGCCGTCCTGGTCCCTGTCCTCGCCCAGGCCCTCGCCCTCCACGCCCTTGTCGTCCTCGTCGTCGTCCTCCTCGTCGTCATCGCCGCCGCCGCCTGTTGATGTTTTACGCGATTGTTCTTTTCCCGTCACAAATCCCCATCCCTCTCCGCCATTCCCGCCCCCTCCAAATCCACCCCTCTTCCGTAGGAACTCCAGCCAAGGGGGCACGACGAGGAGGCGGGGAGGCGGGCCAGGAAAATACGGTCGCTCCCTCGCACGAGCAACAGCAGCAGGGGAAGAGCTGCCTGGCCTGAATCTGGGATGCGGCGTTCCAGGTGGCCTGCATCAGCTCGGAGTTCTCCTCGAAGGGGCATCGGTGGGTCGGTGTGGCCATTCCTCGTTCTCCACTTCCTCATCCTCCTCCTCTCGACGTCATGCCTCTCCTCCTCAACCTCTTCCTCCAGCTCCCTCCTGATGAACAACGCCATCTGGTTGCGCCGCCAGGCTGTGTGCCACCAGACGGGTTGCACGGGCAGCCCGAGCAATCTCGCACGAGACATCCTGACAGCCAAAAGGCCCGCGAAGCTTGCACTTCCCATCGCCTACACGGATGGAGTGCGGGCCGGTTTCGAAACCTGGGTCTCGCCTGTGATGGGCCTGTTTTCCACCACCACCACCACCATCATAAGTTGGAGGGGAAGGGGATCCCCCTCCTCCTCCTCCTCCTCCTCCTCCGCCTCCTCCTCCTCCTCTTCGTCCTCCCCCTCCTCCTCCTCCTCCTCATCCTCCTCCTTCCCTCTTTCAACTTATGGTGGTGGTGGTGGAAAACAGGCTCATCAGCCTCAGCGCCACACACAGCCGCCGTTAGCTGTCCCCACAAAACGCGCGAACCTAGCGAGTTCAACATATGGCTCTCGGCGCTCGCCTTAGCGCACGCGCGCGCCAAGTATCATTCTCTCCATATGGCTCCCACATTGGACTGCCACGCTGAAGAAGCCCGGGGACACAATCAATAGACACACACGTAACAAGATTCCCCATATGTTCTGGGTTGTTGTCCCCCACTTCCCATATGTTCCCATCATTTTCCGGAGGATCGACGATTAAGTGTGTCTGTGTGTTCTCCCCCCTGACACACATGAATGTCCAATAACTGCAAGAAGATGAAGGCGGTTCGTCTTCAAACTCGTAGTTCTGTCGAGCAGACACGGCCATGCTCAAATCCCAGAGATGAGACAGTTGCGAAGCAAGAGGGCGGCACTGTGTCAAATGTGGCTCTCGCAAGAAGCCCTGGTACCCTACATGACCCGAAAGTGCGCAATGTCAGCGAAGTGCAGAGGTGGAGCGGCCCCCTCCTAAACTCGAGCGCTCGCCCGAGACTTACCGATACGCGGGTAACAGAACATTTGAACGCTCAAGCAGTTGCTCGGACTATAACGCGGTTCCCTTTCACAGTGGTGATCACGTTCTGGCGGCGCACACATGGCTGAACGCATCTGCTAGCTGCATCGACGAACCACGGTCCCATCCCAAAACACCTGCGTCTTGCAGATTGAAGCCGAGAGTGCACATGATCGCTGATGCGCCATTCGAAGCACAGAAAGATCACACCATGCGAGACCCACAAGAACCTCACCCCGAAGAACTCACATGCATTGCACTATGAGGGGGAGAGGGGGCCTTCGGGCATGACGGCAGTGGTGCTGTCCGCGTGTGCTACTTTTGCTCAGGTCCTCCTGCTAATCCACCCTCCTCGTCCTCGTCCTCGTCCTCCTCCTCCTCCTCCTCCACATCTTCCTCCTCCTCCTCCTCCTCCTCCTCCTCCTGCTACTGTTCCTCCTCCTCCTCCTCCTCCTGCTCCTCCTGCTCCTCTCTTCCCTGCTGATCCTCCCGCCGCGGCTCTTCCCTGCCACGGGCTGCGAAGGGGGCTGGCCCTGGCACCTCCAGGAGCCTTCCGGGAACGCCTAGGAAGGGAGCAAGGGGGGGGGGCGGGGAGGGGATTCATTTGTGTTTGTCCGTCCAACCCGCCCGACAGGGTTGCGACGTTTTGTTTTTTATTGGGAGGGCGCCGAGGGACCGAGGGAGAAGAGGAGGAAGACGAGGCCGGGGGGGAAGCAACGACGAACCCAAAAGCGCAGAAACGACAACGCGGGAGGAAAGGAAACGAAAGAGGAGGACGAGACAAGACGACAAGAGGGGGCGGGGAGGAGAAAATAGTTGGAAAAGGAGAAGGTTATCAGCGTCGTCCTCCACTCCGTCCTCCGCCCGTTCGTCTTCCATTCGTTTTCCTTCAAGGTAGCTCACTCCTCCCCTGTCGTACCACCAAATGTGTCCGTAGGCCGGGCTGGGCGTTTCGCCTGACACTTCTTCGCCACGCACGATCCTGAAGCTTGAGAGCTGCAGCAACCTCAATGATGGAGCCAGGCCGCTCTCCAACATGTGGCCTTCGCCGTAGCGCCTCTCACGCTCGTTTCAAAACCTGCCATCGCATGGAGGCTGGCTCGTTTTCAAAATGTGGTTCTCCCTCCTTTGGGCGCTGCGCACAATCGGACTAACAACTCGCAACAACTTCAAGTATGGAGGTTGGTTCATGTTTCAAAATGTGGGTCTCGCCAGTGCGGCACGGCCTCTCATACAACCCAACCCTCAGCATCCTACGCAGAAAATGCCATCCACTCGGTGCACATTCGCCCAACCCACTTCTGACTATCATATGCAAAAGCAAGAGAGTCGGATCACACCTATACGTCCCAACCCTCTCCGCTCGATGCACATACGTCCTACATGGCGCACACCCGTACGATCCAAACCTAAGCTGCGTTTATGCAAGAAACGCTTCGGTGCATATCCACCCAACAAGGCCATCACAACTCGATGCATTATCTACCATTCGGTGTACATCTAAGGCCCAGTCTTCGTCATCATATGGGAGAAATGCCATCCTGCTCACATCCACCCGACCCCATCCTCACCAT